>JAJLRJ010000006.1:15491138-15656138 GCA_024195265.1 Dendrophyllia cribrosa | reverse complement strand
AAGTAACTACTCAACATATTTAGCCTACATGTATGCAGGTCTACATGTATGCTGTGCACTCTGGCATGACATTGTCAAGACAATAAGCCTCTTTTCACATGTGTATACATTTAATTGTTCTGTGATCATTCTTTTTCCTCAAGGTGTTAAGGATTTTAGATTATGGGCAATGCTACTTTTAAAGAAATCTCCGCTCCCAGCCAGGCAGGATAAAATACTCAGTTGCTCCCAGCCAGTTGGTCAAATTACCATTAGAGTTCCGAAATTAGCAGCCCCCATTACTTTCCTTATAATATAGAGCGTTTTCACTTGACGTCATAGCCGCCACATTGGTGTTCCCGTACAAAAGAATTTAATTAACTTCTTTTGTTAGGAACACCAACATGGCTGCCATGGCCTTTGTCATTTGAGTCCCACGGGTCTGAAGGTCACGTGAGTGAAAACACTCTATAGAGGGCAAAATTACTGAAAACTGATTGGCTGACAAAGAGCGCATTTTTTCTTAATTAAGGGCAAAATTACTCGCTCCTGATTGGTCGAGCATTAAAATTTATCACTTGTGATTGGTTGAGCACGTCGTTCTTGTTGCATTTAGTTGGCTTGGCGGGATTTTGAAGAAAATTTATGAACGGAGCGCTCGCATGTTTCGCCGGAGAGTTTGTTATAAAAAAGGAATGAAATCGGAAGATACCTAAGAAAGGAATTCCACAGGTGAATTACAGCATTTTACACCAAACCAGAAGCGATTATTTGCATTACTGTACATCTTGGATTAATTAGGCGCCTGCAGGCCAGTTTGCGACATTGAAGACTTCAAAGAAATTCATTCATGGTGACAAAAGGTTTTAAAGCTCCATCACTTCATTGAAAAAATGCGGATTTCTGCGGACCTAAAGAAAAGAACTTTGACAGATTTTGCTGAAAGGGAAAATATACGTTTAACAGGAGAAAGAAAAAGGCTAAAAGTAGTGAAAGAAAGCAGTTAAATCACCAAATGTGCAAGCAAGTTTGAACTCTCGCCATTTGCTGTTGTTATTGATGAAAAGCAGCAAAAACTTCAAAGCACAGGTATGCTTAAATAAAACTTGCTTTGTTTTTGTTGTAAAGTGTCATTTATCGATGAAAATCAGGCTATGTTCTCTAGATGTACATAACAGCCAAATGTTTCTTTGACTGAATAGAAATTTATTTAAACACAGTGAGTTGAAAGAGTATTTTCACTTCGGGTAGTTTCAAGTCTTAGTGACTCTTAACAAGTCTGAAAGTTTTCCCTATAATTTTGCCCTATACATTATAAACAAGTAATCCCATGTTCCCTCGTAAAATTAAGGATTAATATCACTTGTGTTTTCAGAAGCTGTAGAAATTGCCCGAGTCGCGAATTTCTACAGCTTCTGTAAAAACACGATATTAATTCTTAATGTTACTCGGGCCCATGCGATTACATATACGAATTAGCAAGCCTAAAGGGCTGCAACTTTCAAGGAGCCAATACTTTCGGGCAACTAAAATATGCGAGTAATTGAAAAATAGAATGATGATAAACACCACCACAAAATAGGTATAAAGTCATTTTAAATATCTCTTTCTCATTGATTATTCGGCATTCCTCGTCATTATTATACAGTAAAACACTAAGCTATTCCATCTGCAGGAGACATTAGACCTTGAGTACGGATTGGATCATTTAATACTTTTGGGGAACCGTTACTTACGGGTGCGCCGTTACTTTGGGGGGGCGGGGGGGCGCTACTTTCGAAACTCTACGGTATTTATATATAGATATTACAACAAAAGAAATCATTCATATTCAGTGACATGCAAATAAGCAGCCGGGTATTATTCAGCCCAGACATGTTTTCTTCTTGCCAGCTGAGAAGTTACAATACTATTCGTGCTTAATCAGCAGTGTGTCTGTTACGAAAGTGATAACAAAACGGTTTTCCTTACCTTTAAAGCGAAAAATGAAGCTTGAAACACGTCAAATCATCTTCAATGATACAACAGATTCAATTTAGTTCAGTGATGGACGCCATGTCTGCCGACTGAAAGTGTGCTAGTCACGCAATGCGTTCTGGTATCTTGCGCAATAGACTCAACCTTCTTCGCTTTCTAAATGGCGGCGAGGTTGCAAAGCAGCCGCTTCGCCATAATTAACAATCCCAAGTGTGGAACTGAGGTGTCTCTCCGCTGCGAGTTAAGCTCTTGCTTCTCCGTTTCAGTAGAAATTGACGGCGCGGCATTCAAAATACGAAGTTGATCCTTTCCCAAAGTAATTTAATGCCCACGATATCCGAGTGCCGTATTCACTCGAAAACACGCCCACTTCCCCAAACAAGCACCGCATCCAACAGCCACCATATGTACACAGCTTGAACTCGTGGCGTCTTTATTAAACCCAGTGCATTATTTAGTGCTTTAAGTGCTTTTACGGAGAAACATAAAATTATGTCTGAAAAGTAAGACTACATTTAGTAGTGGTGAAATCGGGCTTTAATTAAAGTGCCCCAAGGTTTATAAGGCAAGGGAATTAATCCTATTGTTACGATTTGTTTTACACTCAGTCGTTTTTTCCGGTCATACAACAGGCCAGTAGGAACGAATTTGAAAGTGAGAGGGCACGATCGACTGTTGTCGGCCGAGACTCCTTTAATATTTTCGACAGTCTTCTTTTTTTTTTAAATTTTCACCCGAAAAGTGGGGGGCACGGGCCTACCCGCCCCCCCCCCCCCCCCCCCCCTACTGCTACGGGCCTGTGCAAGGCAATCCGTCACTCACATAACTACTTACCTCATTTGAAACCTTTAATCAGTGTTTTGCAATCACTCGTGCACGCAAGGTCGATCTGTTTCTCGATCGCCGAGGAACAGATCAATGGACTTTACGTTCGTGACGGATCACCTTGTGTGACCGAAAAAAACTAGACTTTTCGAGGTTTTTCGGAAAATCATGAAGTTGCCCTAGAATTTTCGGAAATAATGCGAAAACCATGAAGTTGCCCTAGAATTTTCGGAAATAATTTTATGTCTCATAATTTTCGAATTTTTTTTTTGTCCGCTAAAACAAACAAAACAAACGGAACAAAGATGAATCCTGCATATGAATGCAGTAGAACAACTGAGTTAAGATCCTGCTGTTTGGAACCATAAGGGAAGACTCAGTGCCATTCGTATAATTTACACCCCCTAACGTTTTCGGATGAATAGGTTTTACGCCTATAATATTCGGATGAGCATTTATATTGCCTAGTATTTTCGCTAAATTGCTATACGCACAAGTATAAAAAAAATGTCCCCTAAAATTTTCTTATGAAAGTATTGGCTACTCCATGTCCCCGAACTTTCGAAAATACCCATCAGGATAGCTAAAACTTTCGGATGAGAAAAAAAAGCCTCCTAGAACTTTCGAAGCGACCAAAGTTCCCCTAAGATATCCGAACAGATAAATATTTTTTAGGGCAGCTTCAAATTAACCAAACAGGCTTCTAAAGCATAGAGAAATACATATTAGACATTTCTGACGTATTTGGAAAGATTCGGTCGTTGGGTGCCCCTGACAATTGGATTATTTCCCTTGCCTAAGGGGCGAATTGAAAGAAAATAAAATCGTTATCGATCGGAGCTCTCGGCAAATCGGGCGAGTGTGTATAATATGCGAGCCAGCGAGCCATGCGAGTCAGTATAAAATAACTTTTTTTAAATTTTAATGTAACTATTCTAAAGATTGCTGCACTCCTCGAAGTTATAAAAATACTAAGTAGTTGTCGGTTTCCTTGTGGCAAACTCTGGCCAAAGAAACCGCCATTTACGCAGGCTATTACGTTTAGATTACAATGAGAGCTGGATGGTGGATCTTTTTACATAAAGCCCTGATGCCAACTGATGCCAACTGATGCCAACACTACAATCCAAATCGATGATCAAAACAATTACAGTCTCTCGTTGAACCCATGGTTAAAGAGACACATAAAAAGGTGTCGCGTCTGATTTCAGAACTACACCAAAGAAACCACATTGATGATATGACAAAGAAATGGCTGTTACAAACACCAAATCCACCAAGAATACCGGAATTTTACACCCTTACAAAAATTCACAAACCAACCATCACAAGGAGACCAATAATCTCAGGTTGTGATGGACCTACAAAAAGAATATCATCTTTTGTTGATACATTACTTCAGTCTATATCGAAATCACAAGCGTCTTATTTTACGACCGATTTCATAAAATTTATTGAGAAAACCAAAGTGACTGAAAAGACGAACATTTCTTGTATCGATGGATGTCACAAACATACCACAGGAAGAGTACAGTATATGCACAGCATACGAGAACTTCCACAAAAACGACCCTCCCATACCAACATATTATCTCAGAGAAATGCTTAGACTAATTCTCAAAGAAAATTCCTTCCAGTTTAATAGAAAAAACTATCTGCAAATACACGGTACTGCCATGGGAACTAAAATGGCCGTTGCCTTTGCAAACATATTCAAGGCGAACATTGAAACACAAATTCTAAGCAAAATCGTCTCTAAACCCACATTTTGGAAACGTTACATTGACGATATATTCTCACTATCAGGGGCGTAGCTACCTGTACGCACGTGCGTACCTGAAAAAGTCGAAAAAAAGGAAAGATTTGGGACTTGAGGGTGGGGGGAGGATATAGAGGGAGAGTTTGAAAACAGTGATTGTGCGTACCTCTGAAAAAGTCCTGGCTACGCCCCTGAGTCTATGCATGGGACATCAGCAAACCAGATCGATATTGTACAATTCATCGAACAAGCCGACTCACATCACCCTACAATCAAATTTACGGCTGAAATCTCAGACATTGAAACTACATTTCTGGATACAGTTATATATAAAGGCGAAAGATTCAAGGAACAATCTATCCTTGATATAAAAACACATTTTAAGCCAACGGAAACCTTTCAATATACACATTTTACCTCTTGTCACCCGTCACGAACTAATTCTTCAAAAACCACTTTTGAGGAATATATTTCAAAATTTAAAAAACGCTTGCTGACTAAAGGCTACCCAAATAACCTGGTAGAAAAAATTCTATCAGAAATAAAATTCACAGAAAGGGAATCGGCGCTTAAACAAGATAAACAAACTCGAAAAGACATTTTGCCTTTTGTAACACAATAGTGCCAAACATCAAACAAGTTTTAATGAGAAAATGGCACCATATACAAAACCAACCACTTTTACGGCAAATTTTTAAAGAACCACCTATTATATCCTTTAAAAAAGGAAAATCTTTAAAAGGTACACCGAGCAAAAATATAAAAGGTTCTCATATGTTTCACACTGGTAGAGATTGTGCGGCCTGTCACCCTTGCTATTTCCTTATGATAAGAATAGGATAATCGAAGGAAAGCGAAAACTCGTGCGAACTGAGCGAACTGCCAAAGGGTGAAGGAACTAATGTATGAAAGGGACTGGGAACTAATAGTTGCCTCCCATGACTCGCGTGACTCACATGGCTCGCAGTTTGTCAAGACCCAATCGGGCAATACAGTAAAAACCCGCAAGTAAGAACCTGCATTTTCTCAAGTTAGCCTAAACAGGTTCTTACATAAATGGTAATTATTATCAATACTGATACGCGGCCAAATAAGAAACTGCCTTCGAGAAAACACGCGTGAGTGGCGGGCGATATTGAATTTAACGGGCTGCAAACGCATTTACGGCCCTGTTTCTGTTAAACATTTTTTTCTTATTAAATGAATTTGTACGATTTGGCCCTGTGTATTGATAATAATGATAATCACATGAGTTTTGTCGGGCATATAGTTTATTTGTGTCCCTCGTAGCATCATTTGCACCCTCGCTCCGCTCGGGCGCAAATGATGCTACTCGGGCCACAAATCAACTATATGCCCTCCAAAAGTCATGTGATTGTCCTATTAGCACAACTTTAGGCTATTTAGGTTCTTAAATAGGTTCTTATTTTCTGAAGAAAAAAAAATACATTGTAGCTAATAGAATTTAGTGGTATTCAGCCTATTCCTTATACAAAATCTGCATACCAAGTAAGTATTTATGTTAAAATGACTATAACAAGAAAAATTGAAGCACTGATCACAAAACATAACATTATATACATGTACTCTTATTTGCCCAAGTGTACTGTAAACATTTTTTCATATACATGTAGATTTTAGAAAATAAGAACCTGTTTCAAATTTTAGGCTAAACAGGTTCTTGTATGGAGGGGGTCTAACTGGCAAATTTTAGCCTAACAGGTTCTTAAAAACTAGGTTCTTACTTGCGGGTTTTTACTGTAATGTAAGTTCGTTTAACTTGATATGTTTCGTTTCGTCATTTTCCTTTTTCTTATGTAGTAAATTGATTTTCAGTTTCACGATATTGATGTTTTTTCACTTTTCACAGCTACCGTATATGTAAAAACCTTCCATTACAACTAAGAAATGAAGAATAAACGGTCAATGGATTCTACAGTGTCACAGTGCATCTTCGATTGTGGAGCAGTTACACGTACTACTAGCTCTGCTTCGAATTCTTAATTTCTTATGTAAGCTTAAAGCCCGGTTTCACAACTCGTAGTGTTCTTGTTTAAAATAATAAACTATAGTTGTTTACTTGACAAAGGAACTTCAAGGTCACAACAGATAGACCTAAAAGTTCCTATGTCAAGTAATATGTCGTCACTTTGTGGTCATTTTTATCTCGTGAATACTTTCACTTCAAACTCAGTGTAGAAAATTAAAACCGATCTGTGGACTTCCCATGAATTTTTCAAGAGTTCGGTAAACGCTACAGCACGATAAATGTTTCTAAATGTGTAGCGATTCGAGAAAGCACACGGTCTTTCAAAGTAAACAAGCACTCACGTCTGTCAAAACAACGGTAACCTCTTAAAGGGGCATTGTCAGGCAGATTTTGCTGTGTTTTGGTCAAAATACACTAAATATGTGACAGAGTACCTTTGCTCAAACATAAAATTACTTTTAGAACACCAAGAATATAATATCAAGTGATTTCTTCAAGGACGAACAAACCATAATAAGTTTTTCTGCGATTTTTCCACGACTCTTGGGAGGAACTTGAAAAAATTGGCCAATTTTTTCAAGTTGCAATCCATTTCCATCCTGGCCATCCGCAGACAAAGATAACGAATACTAGTTTCTGTGCACTGATAGAGTATTTGTTAACAAAACTGGACCATTATTTTAAGGTTTCCATTGAAACAAATGTGTTTTTTTGGCTTTTCAAAGTGATACTAAAAATAGGTGACAGTGTCCCTATAACCTTTGAAACTCTAACCTCAAAAACACTTCAAAAATAATTTTCTAGAACATTTGTGACCATGAATCACTACTCATTTTAATAGTCGTTGGTATTCTGCCACGAGTAATCCCGGGGGGCGGGGACTCCCATATAAAAATGACGGGGGTGCTCGACGGAAATTTTCGAAAAACACCCTAAAAGGTACCAGAATCTCGTTTGATGGGTGTGGCTTAAAATTTTTACCCCTAAGAGGTATCAATTCTTAAACAACACATGTCATATTCTGTCACATTTTTTCGGCTCATACCCTAAAAGGTACCGCGATAATTCTAATGGTGGTCATTTTAGATTTTAGTACCCTAAGCGGTACCAATCTGCAAATTTTGACCCCTGAAAGGTACGACGAGCACCCCCGTCAATTTTATATGGGAGTTCCCCCCCCCCCCCCCCCCCCCCCCCCCTGGGCGAGTAATAAGCACCGCCCTCGAATAGGCGCTGTCCCTTAATATGAAATAAGAACGCGGCGCTTTTTCGAAGCACTTGAGCTGTCGAAAACCTGTTCAAATGGTGTCAAAGTAAAAATGTAATAAGGGCCGTCCTCGAATAAGCGCCGCATTACAAAGCCGAAAAACGTATTGAACGCTTTCGAGTAAACACGGTACAAAACACAAGAAAACTGTGCATATGGATCAGAGAGAAGTTGGAACAATAAACGGAACTCATGGTTAGCAAGGTTATTTTGTAAACAAATTGAAGATACAACGCCGGATAGCTGTTTGGGTCTATCTCGGCTTAACTGTAGAATACCCGGCAACTTATTTGCATGTCACTGAATAAGAATGGAATAAGTCAATCAAACTAATTTAGTTTAGCTTTTTATATTCTTGTTAAAAACTTACATATAAGTGAGCGTGAACATCGAAAAGCACGTAGCCTGCGTAGCTGGTGGTTTTTTGTTGGCGCGCGCGATAATTCGCGAGCGGCGAAGCCGCGAGCAGAGCCGCGAGTATCGAGTTTCGAGCGGCGAAGCCGTGAGAAACCGCCTGCTCGGTATCGTTGGCTTTTTGAGTAGTCCGTACGCCGGCGTACGGGCCGTTCTGATTGGTTCTAAAGGGTAAACACGTCAATCAAATGGTTATGCGATCTCCCAAGGGAGACCAGAGTTGCTACGCGAAAACCAAAATCAAAATGGCAGACGAAGCCTATAGAATTTTCACTGAAAGGCTCTTTCAAACCTCTTGAGAGTATTCGATGTTCGTTTAGAAATGTCAAGCGCTTCCAAAAATTATTTTGATTTTCTAGTTGACGAAATATTCTATGAAAATTTCTCACTGCCAGGCTTTTAGTCTATTTGAGACCGTGCCCGGCAGTCTGTGCAGAAATTTTCTAAGTGTCGAGAACATAGCGATCTTATAGTATGTCCAAGCTTGGATATTTCGTCAACTGGAAAATCAAAATAATTTTGGGAAGCACTTGACATTTCTAAACGAACTTTGAATACTCTTAAGAGGTTTGAGTGAGACGTTCAATCAATATTCTGTGAAAAATTCTGACTGCGAGTCTCGGCAGAAATTTTCTGAAGTGTCGAGAATATAGCGATCTTATAGTATGCCCAAGCTTGGATATTTTGTCAACTGGAAAATCAAAATAATTTTGGGAATCGCCCGGCTTGACATTTCTAAACGAACATCGAATACATGTACTCTAAAAAGGTTTGAAAGAGCCTTTCTGTGAAAATTTTGTGAAAATTTCTGACTGCCGGGCATTTAGGGCCTGTTTACATGGAGGGAGGGTGACCCGGGTAGCAGGGTCACCCTCCTAGCCGGGCTACCCTGGGAGGGCCAACTTTTCATACATTTCTTTACAAAGCACACTGAAGTGTTTACATGATAGACAGGGTCACCCGCCTAACCCTCCTAGGCGGGCTATCTTTTCTGCATGTAAACGGTCACCCCAGGGTCACCCTCCTAGGCGGACGTTCTCTTTTGACTTGAAATTACCCGTGAAAACAAGCAATAAAAACAGCAAACTCGCCGCTATAGCCTTTCTTCAGTGCTGCCATGTTTGTTAATATGTCGTGCTTAATAAAGCGTGCCGTTGTAATAAAAAAAGTCCGCCAAAACATGAGCCCGCCAAAACAATTTAAGAGCCCGCCAAAAAAAAAGATAGCTCACCTATATGATAGCCCGCCCTAATAGCCCGCCCATGTAAAGGCGGGCTATGTGTTAGCTCGACTGGGAGGGTGACCCTGGTACCCGGGTCACCCTCCCTCCATGTAAACAGGCCCTTAGTCTATTTGAGACCGTGCCCTGAAATTCACCGTATTTAATTTTTAAAGGGAAACAGCACAATCTACAGTTATCATTCGCGCTTTTCGGATTCGAAAGTCTCCCTCCCTTGAGAGTTTGTTTCGGGGTATCGCCGTTCGCCATCGAAGGAACTCATGGAGTTTTTGTTGTTTATTTTAGCCCGCAGCGTGAGCCGCGATTTTTCGCGCGATCGTATTACGATGCGCCCTGTGATTGGTTGGGTAATTGTATCCACCAAAAGATGTCAAAAAGGTCAAAAGGGGGCGGCTACTCAAAAAGCCCACGAAACCGAGAAGGCGGTTTCTCGCGGCTTCGCCGCTCGCGAATTCAGCATCACGCGCAAAATAACCGCCAGCCATACAGGCTAAAAAGCACGTTATTGAGTGGTACTTTCCTGGGCGATTGTTTCGTTGTATAAGATTCCCCAAACACATGCATGAGACTGAGATAAAAAACATTCAAATGAAAGTTGTTAACTTTGGCGGGTTTGATTATCACGAACATTTGACGATGTGGGGAAAAAACCTAAACATAAACCCGTGAGAATGGGCCGTAGGATAAGGTGGATCGAAAGCTTCTTTGCTGTGGTACTTTCGATTTCAAATGGTTTCCACACGTTGTGAACCGTTTTACCCTGGTTAAAACTAAAGTGGTTCAAATGGGTACAGCAACTTCAACAGTAGATCTCGAATCGTAATAGCTCAACGTCATATTGCAGTTTTCAATTGAGTGTCATAGAACCAAAACCAAAGTTACCACTCTGGACCAATCACAAGAGACGCTGACAATCCAATGAACCAATCAGAACTCGAGGCAAATACATGTAGCCGCCGCCAAGCGCGGGAAAACGCGTGCGAACAAGTCACGATTGGTTTTGGTTTTATTTCTGATTGGTCGATAAAGTGGCACGAGATTTTTTAGCCAATCACAAAGCGTAGCAATGCAAAACCAAAGTAATTGCGACACTCGACTGAAAACCACTCTACAGCAAATGTTCGCTTTCATAAGAGTTCTTGTGTTGCGAGGTTTTGAGCTAGAGTTCATCGCCCAAGTAGAGTGCCGAGAAAGCCTCTTGTATAGCTCTTCCACAGGCGAGCTCAGATGAGTAGCCCCCAGCTTTTTCACCCTCTGTAGGATTGCGCACATGCCTTAGGTACCTAGCAAAGCAGACAAAATATTAGACCACAAAGAACCTGAAGTGTACATTGTATATGTTGCAGGTAAAATCCGTTCTCAGATTGAATTATTATTTAATATAGGTTAAATGTGTATCCAGTACTCCGGTCATGGTATGGTAACCCTTACCCTAGCACAAAGCTAACCGTCACGGCTTGCACAAAGCTTTGTGTTTGAGTTAGCTAAGGTTAGTTCTGTGCTGGTGTTAGGGTTAGCTTACCTAATTTGAATGCTGGGTATACATTTAACCTATATTGAATACTGATTTAACCTGAGAACGGATTTTACCTGCAACATACATGTAAACGTTTATTTAAATACACACGTAAATACAGTAAAAAACGTGACAATTTCGGGCTCGACAAGCTTAAAAATTTGCTTCGTGATGTAAAGTTTGAACCTGAACTAGAAGTCTTCTAAGTTAACGATGTTTACAGAATGAAAGATGAGAAAATATTTGCTACTTATGCGGAGTTAAAAGACGTGTTATCTTTTTCCTGATGGAAACTCCTGATACAATGCAAAATACGTGCCATTTTTTTTTCAGGAATAGTGCTTCATTTTCTGCGATTTTATATGATCAGTTAACACTAAAATCTTAAAGCAAGCCTACTGAATATTTGTCCGCAACAAATAAACTTCAACTTACAAGTGCAGGAACTAACAGTCGCTCATAGAACATTGTCTGACCAAAATCCCAAAATGCCGACTTATTTTACATTGTGTCCGAGCACAAAAATAACTTTGCTTTTGATTCCAAAAACATCAAAATAAGAATTTATGCCGTTTGTACTGTTTATTTTGCTGTGAAAGGCTCTCTCGATTTAAAAAAAGTTAAGACAACGCCGTGTGATTTCGCCGTATAATGCAGTATGCTAACGGATTATGATTCAGGGAAAAAACGGATGTTCGACCAATTTTGTGAAATGTCCGATCAAAATGAAGGTTTGAAAGGACATAGAAAGCAACACATAAAAACAAAATGGTTGTTTGGTTTGACCCTGGTGTTAAATCCCCAACCCACCCATCCCCAAAGAATAATCAGCCAGCCTACTGAGTACTTCAGCTAGAGATAAAAACGTCAAATACAACCGCGCCATGGTTCATCAACATTATAACATTTTCGTCTATGAACTCACCCTCTCGCAGCTAGAACTTCCATTTCAGGAGCGGTTGGTCCATCACTGTTCACCTCAGGAGCAACATACACGAACGTGGGGCCCTCGGTGGATGGCAAAGGAGCGAACGTCTCCTGAGACTAAAAAGTGGTCACATTATCACACATTATACTACTTTACCCCTTTAACACTAAAACAACTGTGTACATTGTTCCTTACAACTTTAGGCTAATTTAAGGGATAAAATAAGTCGTTTAGCTGTGACAGAAGAACATGTCAAAAAGTTACGGTGTAATTCATTCAAGATTGGAAAGAAAATCGGCGAATGCATATCGAGGCGTTCATACCGCTACGAAATCATTGCCAAATTTGAATATCACTTATTTGGACGAAAACTTAATCTATTATTACACTGCATTATTTTCAAGTGTAAACTACATGTATTTATCCGTGGTTGATCTTTGGTTCAACAAATAGCGTCCAGTTTACGAAGAATTACCCTGGGTGCCAGAGGTTTTTCTTGCGCGGTTTCCGGTGTCGGTTATGTCTCATTAGAGACCTTAAGATCGAGGTTTTTCGGCATTTCCCGCGAACCTCGCCAGTTTCTGATGATATGTGAATGCATGAATGTATATGCATGAATGTATACTTTGTTTCAAGATGGCTCCGGTAATAGGCAAAGGTAAAAAGTAACCCTCAATTTTAAGCCCAGATTATGTTCATACGGTGAACTCCGAACTGTAAACTGCTGGCCGACGTTTGTGGTTTGCGGTCTAAGGGGAAACCCTCAATCTTAAGGTCTCTATTGTGACCCGCGCGAAAAACCTCTGGAGCAGAGCGCTATTGCTTTGATAGCGCCGAGCCAATGACAAGCCTGTTTAAATCGATCTCGTCCAGAATTTGGACGAGACAGCCGATTGGCTCCTAACGACCTCCCATGGGCTTTCTAATGTAACCGACTCTGTGATTGGTTTACAAGAATAGAGTGCACTGCGGGAAAGAAGCCTGTGAAATGAGAAATTATTTCTGTGTTTATTCAGATACTAAAAGATTTGAGAAGGCTTTGGAGAAAGTCATAACAAAGGTTCTTGAAACCTTCGACGGTGTCGATCAACCTCGTTCCCAGGGTCTCTCTTCTTCCCTCCCCCTGGAGCGAGAGAGAGAGAGACCCTGGTTGGGGCTGGTCACGTGTATCGTGGACAATTATAATCCTAAGGAGGGGTAGACAGTATTTGTAACGTTGTCTTGTTTTCTGTACGTGTACAGTGGCTAGGCTCGTGCTGTGCGCGACGGTTGTTGTTTCAGCTGTGGCTGTGAAATAAATATGTTCCATGTTCCATAACCTCTTGTTGAAATAGGAATCTGTATTGCAAGATATATATAAAAGACGTAAACAATTCTCTGTGATTATAGGAAGACCCAGAATAAAACAGATAAAACATCCCAGGTTTATCGTCAACCAAATAGGCCGGGATGTTATAAATCTCTTTGGCCGTGAAAAGTGCTTCAATTTTGCTGTTTATGTTATGCCTGCCGTTTATAACTGAATAAATGGGGACAAAAGATCTTGACAACTTATAATTTTCGAACTGAACATAATATGAACAAAGCCCTAAAATTGAAATAACGAAGGTTCAGTCAAACGATTCAAACAAAAGCGAATAAACAATGCGCAAGGATAAAACTGTTGCTCAAAAATTCACAAGTATATAAATGAACAATGTATAGACATCCAAACGACTGGAACTGGTGAACATTTAACTAAACAACATGCCTCACAGACGAAGAATAAAAGCTATCATTGTCTTCTCTCGATCGTTTCCTGTTATAAAAGTGTACTGTTGATCAGCGTGGCAAACATTTCGTCCGTAGCGGCCGCTTCTTTCTTGCTTTGCCATCGCCCGAGAACAGACGGCAGCACTTTAATGTGCCTTTCGAATGAAGCTTGAAGATCGCCTGTTAAGCAGTATGTAGCGATAATTCATCCAAGTCCGGAACAATGCCATAAATCAAGAGCGCGAGCTTAGCGGCGTCAAGTAATAAAATTGGATTGCATTCTGCAGCAAGTTCAAAATTAGCTTTAGCGCGGTAAATCTTCAATTCCTCTGATCCTAAAGCAACTTACACTTTCAGAACCAGACCATGTGGATATGTTTTCGAAGTCTGAGGATGACCGCCGCTTCACATTTGTCCCGAGCCGCCGAACGCTTTTGCATTTGTTTCGCAATGCCCAACTAGAGCAGACAAATTTCACACTTTGCCGCCCCTCCCCCGTGTCCTTTAATTGGAATCTCCCAGATTCTGGGAGACACGTGACCAGCCCCGACCAGGGTCTCTCTCTCTCTCGCTCCAGGGGGCGGGAGGAAGAGAGACCCTGGGAACGAGGTTGGGTGTCGATACGTTAAGCGCCGAGCAAACGGATGGGATTTGCAATTTTATATGCCGCAAGGATGTTTATTTTAAGTGTCTCGCCAGAACGGGTATCGCCAGCCAACGAACGAGACTTCTCTATTCTTTCACCAGGCGAGCTGGAACATCGCTTTGATCGCTTGCTATCCACATTAGTTTTCCAGCGGGCCACATACACCTTATTCCAAAATGGCGGCCATTTTATTATTCTTTTATATCCATGTAAATTAGCCCTCTTGGCCTCGTCAGCATGTGCAAAATACAAAAGAATTTTTAATTGAAAACGAGGCCAAGAGGGCTAATTAACATGCATATAAAAGAATAATAAATTGGTCGCCATTTTGGAATAAGGTGTATTTCCTTTGCAATGTTCTTTCAAAGTGGTTAGTTCTTTGATAGTCGCTTCGTATTTTTCAATTCGGCGGTAGCACTTTTTGCATAACACATGCGGCCCGACAGAGAGATTGTCTTCTTGGACGTCGAAAATCACCGAAATACGTCCGAAAATGTTCATTTTTTTGCGTTTTCGTTAATTAGGCTGTAGTAGCCACCACTGGAAATGACATTCACTTCGCATAAACGGCACAACAGCGAAAACTTTGATTTTGGAAAGCGATAAACAAACCCCGTCATTTGGCAGGCGATTTGACACCTTGTAATTAGCTCCTGTCGAAGCTGTCATATCTTCACGTGCCAGCACATGCCAGCGCATGTGAACACAGTGGGAAGTCTTCGCTGTGATTGGTTTAGATATAATTAGATGAAAACGATCAAAGTTCACCGAAAACGGTAAATCAAACAGCTTTGGGCCAGAGGTTTTCTCGCGGCTTCGGCACTCGTTGATCGGCCTTCGGCCGGCAAGTCACGAAGCTCGCCGCGAGAATACCTCTGGTACCCAATCCGGAGGTCGTGGTCAATGATTTTTTTCTGTCCTTCGTGTGGTCCCTCATTTCCTTACTAGGGCTAACGCTCAGTACAGGGAAATATATGGGTTGACTTTAGCACTATAATTTACACACAGAGTTAATTCTCTGATTTCTTGTAACGAAGAATCGGACGACGCTTGAACTGAAGATAGTTTCCGTAAAAGTAGTTTATAAAGAGAGATTGTTTCTAATGAAAGTGTTCATTAGAGAAATTGAACTGCATTATATTTAGCTAGTAAAATAGTAAATCAATATTAAGTGCTCAGTGTAGCTTCCTATAGACCTCATTCATTAATGGTGACCGATTAATAAATAACTATTCTTTTATATTCATGATAATCAGCCCTACTGGCATCCTTAGCATGTGGAATTGGCCACTCCGAAAAATACCATAATACTCTTTTATGCGCCGGCTCAGCCTCACAGGGGTGTAATTATTCAAGTCTCCTTTGTTAGAATGGCACAATGGAATTCAGAGTACATGTAGGAACGCTAGGATGTAGCATTGTGTGTTCGCATACAAATGTGCACCGTATGCAAATTGCCACGAAGTTGAAACATAGCACGTGCAGTTCGTGGTGAAAACAAAAGAAATTGGAAAAATGAGGCTTACATCAAGCACCACCCAAACCTGCACTTTAAAGAGTATTATGGTATTTTTAATAGTTTCTGGAGTGGGCAATAGACCAATTCCGATATATTAAAATTCATACTTGGCTCCGAGGCTTAGGGGAATAAAACAAAAGAAATCACATCGAGGTTCAGGTATGAATAATTTATTTCTTTTGTTTTATTCCCCTAAGCCTCGTTGCCAAGTATGAATTTTAATATATCGGAATTGGTCTATTCAAAAGACTTTTTACTCCAAAATGAGGCTAGTAGGGCTAATCAACATACATCGACCGCCATTTATGTAAAAAGGTCATGCATGGAAGTATTCTGACTGGGTGATTGGTTTTGGGTCGGTGTTTTTAATAACGAGCACTTTTCAATTTCATCACACAACTGAAGGTGTGGTGGTGTAGTGGTTGGCACGTCGGACTTTCAATCTGAAGGTCAGTGGTCAGTGGTTCGAGCCCGGTGTGTATAAGTAGGGTACCAGCGATATAATGCTGGGGGGTAACCTTGCGATGGACTAGCATCCCATCCAGAGGGGAGTAGTAATACTCTCAGTAGCTTCATGCTACAGAAACCGGGTTAAGCTCGGGCCTGTGAGCCATCAGGCTTGTGAAGACACAACTGGGGCACCAGCTGACATGTAGCATGCCCTTGACAAACAATACCATGTGTTGAGTTTTACTTACTTTCTGCAATGAAGACAATTGAGTAATGCTCCCAGAAAACAGCAATGACTTCTTCTGCAGTTTACTTGTATGTTCAGCAACGATGTCTTCCAAAGGGCGGTCTCCTTTGGTCTGAAATACAAAATAAACTAACTGCAGTGAGTAAGTGTGACCACTGTTAGTAGCTTTAAGTCTTGATTACTAGTTATAGCCGTTTTTCAGGAAATGAGCCTGTGCTAAACAAGACCCAAGTGAGCAGTGTACATGGAGTAGCGTGGCCCCCTCTGCCTGCATTTCTGGACATAAATTATCTCAAGTAATTCTACAAAACGCCCTTAAGCATAACGACCCTCTTAGCTTTATAGTATTCTATAGCATAAACTAAATAGAATTTTCCTCATTGCAGGCTTTCTCACAAAAACTTCCAATGCAATCTGCATTTCACACTCGATTGGTTTTTGTTGGTGATCCAAACGTGGGTCGAGACCCTGCATGACAAATCAATATCACACAGATAATGTGGAATTAAACATAAACATTTTTTGTGGGCTCAGTTATGCCGTAGACGGCACCCGGACATGGAGCAGCCCCGTTCTATTTTGTTGTGTTGTATTTAATGAATGACTTGAATGCTTCACTGAAAAGTTAGTATCTCAAAGTCAACCGGGACTGGGGTTGTGGAGAATGATAAGTTTGTGAGCACTTTGTTATGAATTGCTTTGTCAAGCCATGGCTGTTTGTACCTGTAATTAAAAAATCGAAAATATCTAGTATGATTATTACTGCTACCCTCAAGATGGGATGCTAATCCATGTACAAGTCTATCTACAGCATCTTTGTAAAAGATGGGTTTCACGGTTTGGCGCATGCTATGATCTAACCTATTTAATTTCATTGTTTAGACCAATCGGAAGCGAGTAGATAACTCTGGCGGGAAATTTTCCTGTGAAAATGTCGTGGTCAGTCAGCTGATTGATTGGATGATTATACATGACCCATGTGCGCCAGGAAAGCCGCAGAGCGTAGAATAAATCCTTTTGGGTCAGAGGTGTTATTCAGTGTTGACTTTGTCTGTGTAATCTGTTGAAATTTTCTGTAAATTCTGGTCATCCTTCACTTTGTTTGGACTTATTATAGTTTGTGATTATTGTAGTAATGTGAGTGATAAAATTGGTAAGAAAGCGGATGAAGCATTTTAATCTGTACATATGCACTAAACCATTAAACTATTCCTTTAAGTTTGTTGGCATCTATTTTTACATCTGAATGATTAAGACAATAAATAGTGCACTGACTAATACAGTATTGGGCTTGTAGTGAAATAATTTATGACTAGTTTCACTCATCACAAACTTATTGTTGACTCCCCCAGATTCAATTGCAGAAAGAAACTTTTACTGGTGTGAAAGTGATTTAGGTAAATTTAGTATGAACATTTCATGTCATACCAGAATTCAAGTCAGACCCAGTGGAAGTACAAGTACACAAAGACATGTAAATTTGATAGCTACATGTACATATACATATAGTTAGCTTACTAGACCAATCTGCATACATGTATATTCAGCACAAGGTTACATACATTGTAGCACTGATGACAAGCAATGATTCTATTAGAATATATTACCAGACTATCAAGGAATTCTTCATTTTCTTTCTTCTTGTTATTTTTCTCTTCTTTCTCCAACAAAGCTGTCTGTGCTCGGCGAAGCTTTGCTAGCTTTTGTTCTTCCTCAATGCTAGACACAATCATAGCTTCCTCTCTGCCCTGACAAGTCAACACAGCACAAAATCAAAATTGGAACATTATGATGAAGAAATACTGGTACTATTTTTCTGCAAGGGAATTGCCCATAAAAAACCCAAAATGGTTTTCTTAAAGATGATAAAGAGAGAGAGTTTGGTAGTCATCTAGGATCGTGTGGCTCCTTGGTACTTCAAGGGGACTAGTAGTTTTACTTTAGGACTGAGTCAACACTGGGAGACAGGGCATTTGCTGTGACTGCACCTATAAGCTATGGAACTCTCTACCAAAGGAATTGTGTGACTTTGACTCAATGACAATTGGCAGAAGTTTGTAAAAGGCATCTAAAAATTTACTTTTTCAAAAATGCAGCATAATTACATTGCATTAATTTTACAAGTATCCCATTCTATTTATATGGGTCCAAATTTACGATGCATTGTCCCACATAATTATTTCAGACACCAAAGCCATTCCAGACTCTGGACTGCACACTGTTATAATGCAGACAAGAACACGTTCTAAAAGAAACAAGGGATTAGGAAATGTTAAGGGATCGCCAATGAAATGCAAAGTGCTAAGGGAACGTGTTCTGTTTAGCATTCTCTGCTAGGTTACTTCTGTGCCATATTGTAGATGTATTGATGAATGCTATTGAAGATAACTAATTAACTGCTTTAAAGTGCACCTAACCCCCAATTTTTTTTCTTTTAATCAACTCTATGTATGTTGAAAAGTCGAATAGTGAAATATTTCTTGTTTTTAATGTCGCGTTAGTGAGTTATAGAGATTTGAATTTACAAAATGCTAGTAAGATGATGTCAAATCAAGACTTTACCATATTTCTACTTCAATTGACAATACGCAGTTCACAGGTTAAGAATACATGTAATCAATTTAAGAAATGCTAAATAAAAACTGTTAATAGTGAATTGATTTGCAAAAAAAATATTACTTGGAGGTGGAAACAAGTAGTTGTATAATAAATGATTCTTGATTTGACGTCAACTTATTAACATTTTGTAAATTCAAACCTCTATAATTCACTAATGCAACGTTAAAAACAAGAAATATTTAACTATTCGACTTTTCAACGTACATAGAGTTGATTAAGCGAAAAAAAAATTGGGGTTAGGTGCACTTTAAACTCACCAGCTTAAAATTATTTTTCCTTATAAGAGTTTCATTGTCTTTTTTGTATTTTTCTATCTGCTTCTTTGTCTCCTCAACATCTTGTCCATTTGCAAGATTCCAAACTAAAAAAAAAAAACAAAAATCATGATTTACATGTACAAAAGTGAAAATTTTAGGGAATTCACAATAATAAATAAATACAATGTGTCATTGTCTTGGCACTTTGACTAAGTGCTAGCTGTGCTTATTCATGTCAAAGGAATTTTTTGCAAAAGTTACCTCAGCTGAAATATGGTTCCTTACAAGGATATTAGTTCCTAAATTCACGAATCACGTTTCCATTTTACTAACTTTCACGTTTCATGCACTGATTTTTGCCCTGATCACGCGTCACGCATAAACCCTTTGCCACCCTCAAGTAGCTGAGCAGTCTGACTGCTGAACTAAACTTCAGTGACTTTTAAGAAATAAAATTTTTAACCTTTGGTCATACATGTACCAAACAACATGTAATAGAAACATTAATGTTTAATTATTGTTTCACATTCATACTTATAGTTTCTACTTCCTCCAGGTAGTCGTTATAAGCTCTGAGTGGATCGGAAGCTGTCCGGAAGTCCTCTTCAAGCTTGTTATAACTATATTTGATGAGGCATAAAAATTACAAGTTGCATTAGACATACTGCTGTACTACATGATACATGTACATGTACTACATGTATAAGCATCATGTCATTCCAGGAAATATCCATACCTATCCCAAACGTCATTGAAAATTCCAGGGGACTGTGCTCGAATGCTAATTGATGTTTCATTAAATAAAAATTATGTCTTGTGATCCCTTCATGCATGGTATGGCGCCATCCTATCTCTTATCTGAGTTGAAACATGCACATTAGATCCATGCCTATAACCCCAGACACCATGACTTGTTGCATCTGCCTTTGGCTAAAACACCTTGTAAGTACCAGGGAACCTTCAGATATAATGGTGCATGTCCATTAATTGCCCTGCCTCACGGTATCCGCAGTGTGCAGGAGCTATGGGAAAATAGTTATTAAGATCAATCTTAAATGCCATCCCAAATGCTAATTTGTCAACTTAGTGACTGTTGTTGTTGTTTAATTTTTTTTTGTGCATCTGTTTTGTAAATTGGATGTCCCTGAATTAGCCTGAAGAGTCAGACACTTTCTTGCCCTACCCCCTGTGGGTTCAGGCAAGAGAGAGCCTCTTGCCGGTGCCCACAGGGGGTAGGGCAAGAAAGCATTATGACAATTCAGACTATCCCTGAATAAAAATTGTATAAAAATTGTTATGTATGTCATTCTCTGTATTAAACAAATAACTAAAGGAGTACCAAGCTACACGTACAATCAGGACTTTCCAGAGGCCGGGGCAGCTACTCTGTAGCTACATTGTACATGTACAGGGATTTCATTAAGAATTGTAGTAGCAGGAGAATTAGTGTAAAGTAACAGGAGAATATTATGAAAGAGCGAAGATAGCTACATATTGCCATCGAAATTTGGCCGGAGAATTCTGCATAGTAGGCAGAGAATTCTCCGATCTCCGATGCCTAATGAACACCCTGCATGTATCACAACATTGTACTGGCTAAAGACCATCTTACTTGTAAGTTATAACAATTATAATGTTGAATTTATCACTCACATCTTCAAGATCCTTTTCCTTATGTCTACCTCTTTCTCGACAATAAGATCTTCAAACTGTTGGATCCTGAAGTCATTTCGCCTAAGTGCTGTGTTACATTCATGACATGCTGCAGAGGGCCTAGTAAAAAGGGTCTCCACACAGTTCTCGCACCTAGAAATACAGTCAAAAGACCCAGGTTATTTTTATTATCAGAAAAAGACTTGTTGGATCATTACTTTTTTCTTTATTAGGAACCTGTAGAGCTTTATATTAATATACTATTGATCCCACAAATCCTTTGAAATGGCTTGGTTTCACTCCAAGGTTTGAAAACATTTACCACATGATCAAATTTTTGTTAACCATGGGCTAAATTGACCATAAGATCAGTAACGTTGAACTTGTGAAGATTGAACTTATTGCCTATTCTGCCTTTAAATAACATATTTATATATTTCTTAAACTTAACTTTCTGTCACTTGAACAGGACAAACTCGTCTTCTGGGTAAGATACTGTGCATGTATTACCTGAGCATTACAGTGCGGCTACTGTTACCGGGGTCACCCAGACAAAGTCAACCAATCACAAAGCAGAATGAGGACAATAGATTCCAACATTTTTAACTTCAGCCAATAAAATGCCAAGCACAGAACAATGAAATTTCAACTTGTTCATTCGTGAAGCTTGTGTTGAATAAAGCTTTAGCTAGCGTTGACTTTTCGATTTAAAAATTTGAGTAGTTTCACATGCTACATGAATGAATGTCATTTGTCATGCAAGTGAGCGAGAACTGATTTCAAACTGTATGAAAGCAATGAACGCGACGGCCGTATGTTTGGGCGGATTTGAATTCTCGGAAAAAATAAAAACTCAACCGCCGGCTGTTTGCAAATGTTACAAGGCACACTGCCAGAATAGCAGATATAAGCATTTATTTTCTAACCGTTTGAAAAAAAGGCGGCTCCTTTATTTCAATTCTTTTTTATTGAATTGTCAGAATTTTTTCCGTTGCAGATTTTGTTTGCGATTTGAGCACTAGATGGGTTTCTTTAATCTCCCAAGGCGGTCGTGATGGTTTTGAAGAAATCATTTTGGGAAAAGTATTAAAAGTCTATAGTTATGTATGCCGGAAAACAGAAACAATTATTAACCAAACCTCGAACTCTGTGAAAAAAAATTCTAGTCTGGCGGTTGAGTTTTTTTTTTGTCAGGAATTCATCTCGAGGGAGTTGGATTTACTGTTTTGAATCATCTGGAAAATTATAAAAACTCAACTGGCGAACCGCGTAATATCGATAGATTTTCCAGCAGTGAAATACATGTTGAAGAATGCGCCGTTTCTATATGACCGATACTCTTTTTATGCAGTTTTGAATTTCTCTTTTACTTAATTTTATTTCAGCTTAATCCGACTGCCGGAACCCCGCGTGGAACTCAAAGCACATAAAACTTAATTAATCACGGCGGCAAACAAGCCGTGTTTTCGTTGTTTTCAAATCCGTAGGGCACTTTTCAATTTGCCTAAACTATAACCGTCGCTTTCACTGGTACTTTTACAGTTAAGAATGTCTTCTTTCGCTGGCGTCAAGTGTATTTATCAGTTCCAACCCCCGCCGTTGACGCCGTAGAGAAAACTTGAATCTGTTACGAGCGAACAAATTATTTTAAATCCACCACCGGCACTTTTATTTGTGTAGACATACGGTACCGTCGCATTCCATATTTTCACACAGTTTGGAGTTTCTCTTTCATTTGAATCGCCGACATTAACCTTCCAAATGGCGCTGTTTAAACAAGTCAAGTTCAAAAGGGATGGAATCGAAATTTATTGAAAATCCAACGCTGTACAGCCAAAACTTGTATCACACAGTTTGGAGTTTCTCTTTCATTTGAATCGCCAATATTTACCTTCCAAATCGCGCTGTTAAAACAAGTCAAGTTCAAAAGGCAGTGACAAGGGATGGAATCGAAGTTAATTGAAAATCCAACGCTGTACAGGCCAAACTTGTATTGATCTGTTTTCATGGCAAACGAACAAGTTGAAATTTCATTGTTCTGTACTCGACATTTCATTGGCTAAAGTAAAAAATGTTGGAATCTATTGTTCTCGTTCTGTTTTGTGATTGGTTAACTTTGTCTGGGTGACCCCGGTAACAGTAGCAAGTTAAAATTCATTCATTCCAAGTTCAATGTATTGTGACATACACAGTGTACGTGTGATGGATCTCAAGTGTCGTTGATTTGCCGTCAACAAAATTTTGATCACATGATGAACTTTTTTAAAACCATGGAGTGAATCCAATGGTGCACAAAGAGGGCTGATTTTCAAGCCAATAGTAAAGCCAGTGTCTCAAGATAAAATTTTGGTCTTCTTCAAGCAGACTTACAGGGGAGTGTGTGCTAACATGATAAATATGGTTACATGTAGGACTAATCCATATTGGCATGAGTTCATCCCATTTCCCTCTTTTAGCTCTGTACTCATTTACATAACACCCGCCCAAAATCTCATGCCATTAGCAGTTCATCCTGGTACATTTTTGTGGCTCTGTATTTATTTAATAGAGCACCAGTCTGCAGAGCGGGAGGTCTCGGGTTCGAACCCCGGCCGGACCAACACTCAGGGTCTTAAAATAACTGAGGATGAAGGTGCTGCCTTTGCTATGACATCGGCAAATGGTGAGACCTTCATGTGGCTTGGATGACCACGTAGAAATGGCAGTTCCGTCTCCCATGGGGACGTAAAAGAACCACTGAGGACATAACAAAACTCTGGCTGTGACTACCCTCAGTGCCATACATTGTTCATGGGTGGGGTGGGTGAGATGAGATTAACAATGGACCGATAGCGGCTGCCTGTGGTTCCTTCAAAAGCTGACATCCGATCTCATTCTCATAAGTGTATGTAAAGCGCCATAAGACATGTGTGATATGTGCGCTATATACATGTAATTCTCCTTGCTTATATAATAATAAAACACAAAGAACAACCACCTTTTCTAGTTGGCACAATGAGAGGTTTATTCAGTGAAATGACGAGAATATGAGAATGATAACCAAACCACTCTACCGAAGAACCTCTCGACCCGAACAAACCGGGTGGGTAGGGAGGGTAAAAGAACTTATACAGGTTGTTGAAACGAGAGAGTTCGAGCTGGCTAGTGACGATTTCTGCTGTGACAATATATATAATAAGTCTTAATTAATTAATGATTAACTGAATATAATCTACTATAAGATGCATTACATGAACTGGGCGTCGAATTAAATATTTTAATCAAAGCTCAAAATAGACCAAGTCTCTCTCTATTATATGATATCTAATCAAAATCCCATACCAGTATGAGTCATACGGGTACAAGTTCACCAGGGGTTCCCTTTTTGTCTCTCTACATTGAACATGTTAATACGGACACCCCATTATTACAGACAGTTGGCTTGGTCCCTGCCGAATGCCCTATACATTTTCTTTAAAATTTACATTATACGGACAACAGACAGCTTTTGCCCGTCCTGATTAAAACAATATTATACAAAGTTAACCTCCTTAATAGAGACAATTTACTACATTTTTCCCTACAAACAACAAAACACTTAAATTATATACACTTACAGTCATCGTCCATGGGATACTAGTTAATACAGACAGTTTCTGTCCTTGGGTGTTCCTGTTAACAGACTCAACTGTACCAGTCATACTTGTACAAGTTCATCCCAGTCCCCTCTTGTGCATCTGTATTTGTTTTTTAATAAGTGATACTGGTCCAAAATCTTGTATCAGTGAGGGGGAGGGGGGGGGGGGGGGGGGGGGGGGGGCTGAGGGTACTCCCATAAAAAATAGATTGGTACTGCTTATAGGGCCAGTGCTTAAAATCTAAAATGACCACCGTTAGAATTAATTATCGCGGTAACTTTCATTGAGGCATAGTATTTTCTACATATCCTTGTAAAGACTGTGAAAGTACATAAGCTTGAGCTTAACTTGAGGTTATTTATTAACTTACAATTTGTGGCCACAGACATTCACTAACAGCTTCAACTTGGGATTTCGGTATTTGGTTGTCTTACATCTCGGGCAAGTTTGCCAGTCATCCATATTGAATCGAATCTTTTATTTCGCTAGCTAAACATGGCTTGATGTGTTTTTGTGTGTGCAAAATAGCCGCGCTCTTTTCTGCAATTTTTCGGAAAATTCACGTGTTGTCAACTTCAAGGAAATGTATCGCTGGCTCACGATTACGATATTAAAAGCTTTCTGATTGGTTGTTCTAAATAGTACAACGCTTTTTATTGGAGAGGGAGCTTCCAAGTTCTGGAAGGGAAGAAAACATTGCAAATGGCGCCCAAGTCGTGAATCAATCATCGCATTGTTGTCGAAATATATCGAAAGAGCAAGGCTCCATGCAAGATGGGAGACATAACTCTTGATATGATAAAGGACTTTTACAGTCTCAAGCCACTTTCTAGAGGCAACACATTAACGGACGCGAAAATAACCGGTCGGTACTACGGCCACGAGAGAAGCAATGCGTACCACCAAGAGTTTAAATTGCCAAAGAAGACGAACCCGCAAAGGTAAGCTTTAATTTGAGGGACATAGAAAAGATATCGAGACGAAATAGAGACGATTTCGAAGACCTCGTGAATGATATCAGCTGATATCAGACGTTTTTCTTTTGTTTCATTGTACTGAAGACCTTTAATAAAACTTGGGAGTCAACGATTCGTCTTCAATACAATGAACACAGTCTTTACATATCAATGTTTTCCAGGAAAGGGTAAAATTGTTCTGTTTGGCTTGGGAGTAAATGAAAGCAACAAAAGACCACAAACAATAGACAACACCATAGAATATCAACGGAAAGAATTTGGATTTCTCCCAAGGGACTGATTAATAAAAATTTGATAAATGTTTCAAGACTTTATTTGAATTAATGGTCACACTTTAGGATTTTGTACACAGAGCAAAAAGTTAGAACCACCATGTATTTAACAAATAGAGTCCATTTTATTGTGCATCTGTTTAGTTATACATGCAGATCACAGATGACATCAAAATATGCTACTTAGAGAACAACAAAATTGGCCAATGAGCCACAGGTGAGTTGGTCACTGATGTTCTTACCACATTGATGTCTTCTGTGATTTGTAACTAAACAGGTGCATGGCAAAATGAAGTCTACAGTGTAGTTGTTTTATTTGTTTACACAGTTTCTAAACAGTGTAAACAAAAAAATGTGGTTAATGACAAAATAAATGAATGAATGATCAGGACTGTTCCAGGATATTTTTCCCTAATGTCGGCATTCTTCACGGCAACAAAACAACTGTTTACTTTGGTTTTGTCTTTTTCTTTATTGGCAATAGCTTCTGCTAAACATTTTTTGATGCCTTCACTTGCCTTTTCCGGAATAGTCTTGTCTACATTTTCAAAAGCCATGTTGGATGAAACAGAGAAAACAGATTCTCCATGATGTCAGCTTAGCTTCCGTTCTCTAATAGATCCTAGGTTAAGCTAATCAAAATGCATATATATAGAATTCAGTATACTGTAAAAAGCATAATAAAAAAGTTAACTATTTTTGTTATTTTACATGTAATACAGTTCTAACTTTTGAGTCTGTCAACGAAATCCTATGGTGTGACCATTCAAATGAAACCTCTTCAGCAGTAATTTTGCATGTTACCATTTGAAGGGCCGAGAGCATGTCCAGCCTATATGACTTTTTAGGCCTTTTTTTATGTTTTCTCGCTCAGAATAGCTCAGAATAGCCTCATTTTATCGTACAGCGAATAATATCACAAGCCCTTGTCGAATTTGCACTAACCCTAAGGAATTTGACCAATTTCACCTGAAAAAAGCAGAGTTCTGGCCCTCCAGTGCTTTGACGGTACATTCAGAGCGCAATTTCGAAGCCATTTGAAAGCAGTTTGGCCGTGAGAATACGCGACTGCAATACTTCTGACCAGTGCCAACAACTAAACGAAAATACCGTTATTTACGCACGCACGCCTGGCTCGCTTATCTATCGTGAGCTCACTACGGCAACACATCGCCTCTGTAGCGTGTGTGTAAGCCAACATGTATGAGGCCCGTCCGGTGATTGAAAGACATCATTAAGTCCGGAAATCCTTGAGTCTCTAGCACTTCTCAAAGAAACGAGTCGTGTTTCTTGTCCTTCCTTGTGTCTGAAGCGCCATTTAGCGCTCGAGGTGAAAAACGGACCTTGGTCGGGAAGACGAGCCGGCGGGAAAGTCTGGAATCACTTCGGATCAGAAAAGGGGCAGCGTTGAGAGTTGTGGGCCATTTCCCATCCCGTGCCGTGGTCGAAATGCCCGATATCCGAAGTGCTTTGAGACTTATAGTATTTTGCAAAAACTTTCGGGCGGGAACTCCATTTCGGTTTTGTTGTAGGATTTCCCGACATGCTTTGCGACAGTGGTAGATGGGTCCGCTGTGCGTGGTCGGGCACTTGAAATACAGCTTTGGGCAGCTCGAAGTGAGACGGCGGGAAGACGTTTCGCATTTGGAGTCTTTAATGTAACATTAAATTCGATCTAAAAGGATTTTGAAATCGAGATACGCGTTTTGATGCGTATCAACCTTTAAATAATAAAACTTAGCCTGAAGTGAGCATGTGTTCATCGGTGGACTAGTGGTTTGGTCGGGGATTTGCGCTCGGACGGCTCCGGGTTTGAATCACGCTCAGCATCATTTTTTTTTTTTTTTTTCCCCTTCGA
Organism: Dendrophyllia cribrosa; assembly: GCA_024195265.1. Lineage (NCBI taxonomy): Eukaryota > Metazoa > Cnidaria > Anthozoa > Scleractinia > Dendrophylliidae > Dendrophyllia > Dendrophyllia cribrosa. The sequence goes on along the minus strand of JAJLRJ010000006.1, from coordinate 15,628,376 downwards.
ACTGGACATTATGAAAGTGATTTACTTTTTTTGCGTTCATCAAAATTCCTTACGTTTAATTTTAAAAAAATATCGAACCGTGTCAGTGCGAAAACAGAAGCTTACCGCAATATTGCGTTACAATAGGAGCCTTTGATTGATTGATTTTTTTTTTTGCATACGGTATTCCTCGAAAACGACGGAAAAAACAACGGAAAAAAATTCGGAACAATGTTTTGCAACTAATTTCTAGTTCACATGCCAAAATTGGACAAATCTGAGCAAGAAAAAATAAAAAAAGGCCTAAAAAGTCATATAGGCTGGACATGCTCTCGGCCCTTCATTTGTTTTTCAATATTTTACAAAGTGAAATTTGGGATTTCTCTTGAATTTTTATTTTAGCCCTCCACCTTCACCTGCATATGTTGGAGAGTATTGTTCCTCTGGCCCCAAACTGGAAGACCTTTACGATGAGATGGACCAGCTGGAAAACCACCCACCCCTTGGAGCTACTGATGAAATACCTGCAGCATTAAGAGAAGAGGAGGCTGGACACATTTTTGAGAATTACTCATTTGATCACACATATTCTCCAGACCTCCCCATCACCTCATATCGGCAGCAGATCGTGGATACTATTGAAAGCAATTCAGTTACTGTTATACAAGGTGTGTTGAACATTATCAGTCATGCAAGGGTTCAATCCAGGATTGCCATTTTTGATACAATGAAATGAAAGGCCAAACTGTTCAAGCATTGGGAGCAGTTGTACATGATTGTAGTGTTGAGAGTGCTTGCCTTTCACGTCCAAATCGATGTGGCCCAGGCTCAATTTCAATTCACAGACTCGATAAAAATAATGTGTATTGAGTTTGTTATTGGTTCTTGTCTTGGCTCAAAAATTGTGAAAATGTTTGTTGATGTTTTCTTTTGGTACCCCTTGTATTTGCATTTCACACAATAATTATAGAATCCTAGCCGTTCTATCGGGGGAATATTCTTTTTGAACGCCAAGTGCACAATGTAGCAGCCAAATGGCTGAATGTTTTCTTTTTGATTGGATAATCATGGCGGTTCGCACAGCCTCCTGCCATTCTTAAACAGTTGATAAACGGCAAGCGAACAGCTTTAGCCAATAGAACATTTTTGTAAGAGGTCACACATACATGTATGAACCAGGACGACACAAATGTGCCTCCACAGTTGAAGTTGTAACTAATATGGCGTCATTTGCAATTTTGGGACCTTCTCAAATTTGTCCGCCATTTTCGGGTGGTCATTGCATGTGCATATCTTACTTTATATTGTACTGTGCTTGCATTGGTGTTTGCATTTATATTGCCATGTGAACCAACCTTGAAATGACAGGGATACTGTACTCAACGAACACATTACATTGTACTATATACCGTAGCGTGGTGGATGAAACTTGTTTTTCCTTCCTGACCATACCAGGAGCCACAGGCAGTGGTAAAACCACCCAAGTTCCACAGTATATACTGGATGAGTATGCCAAAAACCAGCGATACTGCAACATTATTGTCACTCAGCCCAGGCGTATAGCCGCGATAAGCATTTCCAAGCGGGTCTGCCAGGAAAGGGGATGGACACAGGGCAGCTTGGTAGGGTACCAGGTGGGAAGAGACAAGTGTGTCAGTGAGGACACGCGTTTGTCATACGTCACGACTGGTACACTGCTGCAGAAGCTGATTCATTCCAAGAATATGAATCAGTACACACATGTTATTTTGGATGAGGTAAGGTTGGATTGTTAATATTAACACTTTAATTTATAAGTCTCAATAATGATCAGCATTAAATTTCTCCTTGTAATATCAATGCATAATCAAGTATACAGATCATGAGAATAGACCAATTTGGATATATTAAAATTCAACTTGAAACAAAAGACATCACTACGAGGCTTAGGGGAATAAACCATATAAATCCCAACTATCATTCCCCTAAGCCTCGCAGTGATGTCTTTTGTTTCAATTTGAATTTTAATATATCGAAATTGGTCTATTAGGAATTGATCTTTCAAGATGAATTGCCTTGAATACTAATGTAGTATTCAAGATAAGCAAACCATGCAGACATAAACCATGCACAACATATGCACAGTTGTCTAGATGCATCTAAATGCGTGCATGTCGTGTGCCTTTTTTTGTCATTCATTGCCGTAAGTTAGCTTTAAAGAAAATCTACATGTATATACTCATGCGCATGCACATGCATAACAAACTTTTATGGTATATTTTCAGTAAAAATGCAATGGAAAGTCCCAAGAATCCCCTTCTAACCCAAAGACCGTACCAGATACACTGTAAATGTAAATGCATGCCAATGTTAATAATGTCATTTTTTACCATGAGCTTACAACTTCTACAAAATGTTCTAAAAATCTAAATGATTGGCCTCAAGTTCTATACTATATATACTAGAAACAGTGTTTACATTCACAGGAAGACTTCCACAGCAGTTTGCCCAATGTATCACAAAACCATTGTTAGGTGCATGCACAACAAAAATTCATCATATATTTTAAAAAGAAGCTATATCTTTATTATCTGAAAGCAAACAAGATAAGTAGATGTCTGACGTGGAGAATAGATACTCCTTTCATGCAGTCATCATTTGTGCAAACCACATTGTTACTATTGAATGTTTTATAAATGAAGGCTGTACCATAAGGAAGCCAAGTAACTGGGCATTATATGACAGTTGTGACTCAAAAAAAACCCAAGGCAATCCTTACCTCATGCCACCATGCACATGAGTAATAACCCTTTGTCTACTAGTACTGTAAGAAATGTGAGGGGACCAGTAAGGAGAATTTATCAGTTGACAATCATAAATGGGACTTAATGAAAAAGTTAAAACCCTTTTTATGCCAAGGCCAAACTTAAGGATGTTCATGCAAAAATCTTCTAACATTGATTTTTATCTCGTTAATGCGCATGCGCATAAACGAGATTTAGGAATGAATACGAAAAGGGACAAAAGTTGTTAACAAAAGGCCATTGTTAAATTTTGTCCGGGGGGGTTACTTCTTTCTTCTTTATAGAAGCTATTAGGGTATTGAGGATATGGTTGGTTTAACCGGTTAGGATTTCAAGAAGGGCGTCACATACCGCCACTAAAATTTTTGAGGAGCACCCCCGGACCTAGGGTATTGGGATGTCAGAACTTGTCATGAACTTGTCATATCTCACATTACGTCACCGCAAAGGTATTAAAGTTCTTATTAAGTTTCGATATCTCACGTTACCTATCGAGAAATATCAATGTTTCAAATTTTAAATCATTTGTCGTAAAGCCATTAAAGCTGCTTTAGAAGGGTAAAAATAGGTCAAATGCGTTTCCTTGGGAAACTCAGTTTGAGAATTTCACGGTGTATTTTTACGAATGGAGACATTTTAAGGAAGTTAAAAGTTTGTGTTTTACTGATGAGCGATATGGCAGAGCAAAATAGCATGATCTTTGGGTTTGTTCTATTTTGGCAATACTGAATCATTGCTATTACGGTTTGATTATGAAATACTATGGGAAAGACGTCATAGTTTTGGTGATTTAGCTACTGTTTACGAGCTAATTTTTGCGGAAGGAAAATTTTGCGGATTGCCTGACTGAATTTGTTTTGCGGGAGGAAATTTTGGGTGTTTCTTGGTGTTGCGGAAACTATTGTTGGTTAGCTTTTGTGTTGTGGTGTGGGTATTGTTTACTTTCTTTTGAATCTTTTGTTTTACGTCATTTGGTGATCGCAACACCAAGATACTGCCAAAATTTTTGCGGGTCGAGACAGCTAAAATTTCTGCTGGGAGGAAATGTTTGCGGATTTCTGGTCAAGTATAAATGAAATCCAAGGCATCGGTATTAAACTGCAATTTTACTTCCTGACCGGAGGTTTCTATAGGTTCACTGTTAAAAAGTTTCTGTTAAGCCGATATACATCATTTAAACAAGTAATTTTTTTCTGTGGGAGTATATTTCTGCGGTGGAAAATTTAATACAAAATAAAATAATACTGAATAATAATGCAACAACGGACAACCTTGTTGAACTTCCCGTTCGAGCGAAAAGGCCGACGAGAGCCATCATTGTTTATAACGTGTAAACAATGTTTACCCAGCGCTGGAAATTTTGGCCGAAATTAAAGCGCTCTAAAACGGGTTGCAAAAAGCCGTGAATAACCCGGTCGAAAGCCTTTTCCTGATCCAGGCTAATAACAGCGGCCGAAAGCTGTTTATGGTTTACATAGTCGATTGTATCCCAGATCACAAAAAGGTTTTAAAAAATACTGCGGTCACGTCAGGAATCCCGCATGTTTGATCTTCGCTTAAATAAGCGGTATAACCTTACGTAGTCGGTTGGCTAGTACTTTAGTACAAATTTTATAATCTGTGTTTAACAGAAATTGGTTGCCAGTTTTTCAAGTCTAACTTGTCGTCCTTCTTGTAAAACAGGCAGATAATTCCTTGACGTTGTGTGTCAGAGAGTGATCCGTAAGAGTAATTTAGCATGTCTGATGTACTCCAGAAGCGACGATGAAATTCATTCGCGACATTCGCGAAGAATATTTTTATTGGAAGTCACGGTTGAATTGTTGGCACGTAACTCTGTAATTGAGTCGCGTGTCTGTCACTGATTTTCAAGCTAGTGGAAATACCTGGTCTGTTTTTCCCCCAGCTCTATCCACTGTTCTTTACTGCGAATGATGGCTCCTTGGATTACAAAATTTAAATAAGAAAGGAAAAACTAAATGAATTCTGGTAGTTGTAGTCAAATGATGCCATCGTGCAAATGGCCTATTTTGATTACAGGGGGGGGGATGTCGTTGCTGGTTGCGGTAGTGGGGGCCGGGGGGGCTCTGGTGTTCCCCCGGGCGCTGGAGCCTCGTGGTTCGCCTCACGGCGTTCGCTTTCGGGCAGTCTCAGAGACTCTGGGGCAGTCTTTAACAACGTGCTCGGAAGACAGGTACCGGTAGCATAGTATTGGCTGGCCCGTGTACTTAAAAAAAAGCTTGAGCCCTTGAGTGACTAAGTTGCGTGCCTTTTGCCCGGGGGGGGGGGGGGGGGGGGGAAATCCCTACCCTTTCACATACTTCAACTCGTGAAATCCTGACCCTTTCATATACCTCCAGCATCAAAAAGGTACCCCTTTCGGGCGGAGCATCCCCGTATAGCCCATTATAGGGAGTACCCCCCCCCCCCCCCGGGCCTTTTGTAAACGTGTGAATTCTACGACACGGATACCGTTTTCGATGTGCTCGTAGCCCGGGGCTTTGAAGCAAAGCCGGCGGACTGCTCGCTCTATGAGGTCGCCGTATTGTTCCAGGAATTGTAGCAGGTTTTCATCGGGAATTCAACGCATGACACGTGTAGTCGTGTAGAGCTTTTTGCCTTAAAGGCGTAAAGGGATAACGCAGCTTTCGTAGTCAAAGCCCGATGCCGCCAACCGCGTGGCCGATTCTGTAGATCGGAGGGTGATGTCGAAGCACTTTCCTCCGTAGAGGGGTACAACCCCAACGATTTCTTCCTTAAAGTCCAGTAACGACTGCGCTATACTGTGCGAATCAAGAGCCAGGTTTTCCCGCGCTATCAAGCGGCCAGTTCTAGTGTGGGCGAACGGCTGGTGCGCGGGACGCGCGGCCATCTCCACGTAACGCGAGGGCGAGAAAACTCGCAAGACCAAAACCAAAACCACAAAATTGAAAAGCACGCACTCACCAAAGCGAAGACAGATGGTTACCACACGCTTTCTTGAAAAAAAAAAGCTCTCCTTTATAGTCGTCGAAGTTGAGGATTATTCTGGCTTTTGGCCTTGAAAAAGTGGAGCACTGATAAGAACAGATCCCCTAATGCTGTACAGGAAAGTTGTTAGGCCCAGCCTATAACATTTTCTAAACACCACACGTCTATTGTATAACCAAATTATAGACCCCATTTTAGTCACTAGCGTGAAAATGTAAACTTTGTAATCGAAAATTAGTGATTTCCTGTTTTTAATACCCCAAATGGCTACTAAAATAAAACTACGCCCATTTCGCGAACATAAATTTCCATTGGCTGATTTGCATCATGTGATGCTTTCATGTACGTATTTTGAGTAGACTTATTGTAAAGGTGCGCTACAACGGCATCTTTACCATATTCACTATCAATTCTTCTATTTTTTTTATTAACCTCACGTTCTAACACATTAACGAGATGGTTTAAGAGCCCTTTGATTTCATAAACCTTTTGCTACAGATAGGTTATTAGTTATTTGTGTCAGAAATGCAAAAAAATGGGGGGTCACCGACTTTGTTTCCGAGACAAGATATCTAAAGGGGGACCCTCATTTTGAAAAATTGGTCATCCTTACTGGATATTACCTCAATGTCTGTTAACCTAAAAATATTGCAAACGAATCTCTAAAATGCTACTTTCTTTCCCAAATTTTATGCGAGTGGGTCTGTTAAGCAAATTCATTCAACTGGTGAGGTCCCTTAAAAGAAATCTAATCTTTAAACGACAGCATTTACAAACTCTGACAGCTGCAACTTGGCAGGATTCAATGTCGCACGGGTAGAAAAATAGAAAAAATTTAAACTTCCTACATTGATTTTTTGTTCATTTTTTCACACTCTGTAGAGAATGGACGACCCCGTAGCTGTCCAACTGATGTCTGTGATTGGCAAACGATACAATAATAATATTGATATATCACTTGAACAATGCCCCTATCCCTAATCCCTATCTCAGTGGGACAAATCTATTGTTTTCTTAGCGAATCACAGACATCGTTTGGACAAGTGTTGGACTACCCTAGAGAATTGGCAAAGAACAATGCCATTATCTATCAAAAAAAAAATTGGGGCTCACCAACCATCCAAGTGAGTTAAATCCTAGCAAAGTTAACGCAATGGCTGCCTGTCCTTTGTGCTTAGATTTCGTCTCTTGCAAGTGTGCTCATGCATGACATCGCATGGCGTATTGTGACATGAATTGTGTGCGCAGTAAGGATGTGCATAAACAGTTAGCGCAAACGTCCATAAGCTGGTAATTGATTTTGTGGGTCAAAAAAAGAGATTCATCCATATGAAAGCTCTTGAGAAGTACATGTATGTTAGTTTACAATATCGTCCAGATCCCCCCCCCCCCCCACTCCCCTCATGAATGTAGCGACAGTAATGGCCACCTGAATGGAACATTGGTACAGTGTAAATTTATACAAAGTTCATTATCTTACAAGATACATATATCTACTTGTTTTCAGATTCATGAACGTGATAAAGATACAGACTTCAGTATGCTGGTTGTGAAAAAGTTGCTACGAACAAACTCTAAACATGTTAAGGTAATACATGTACACCTGGATTCCCATTTTGTTTTTACTCCTTGGGCATTTATGACCTTCAGAGAAGGCTGAGATTATTATACACACTGCATACATGTAGTCCTATATTGTTCAAGTAACAGTACTGAATCCTGTCCTTTCTAAGATGATATAATTAACCAGTTTAAATTTATATTACATGTGTACATGTACATGTTTGCTTGTTAAACCATTAGCACTTCATTGCCAGATTCAAGCTTTGAATCATTTTATCCAGTTCTTACTTTTGAGTATGTGGATGAAATTAGTGCGAGTCCCAAACATATGAAATTTATTGGGTAGTCTGGGCATTGAAAATATTAGGGAAATGTACATAACAAATGCTGGGGCTAGCATTCCATCTTACAGCTACATGCACATGCTGTAGATGCTTCATGCTGCAGAAATTACTTTGGTACTGGACAGAAGAAACATACATGTAACAGAGAATGCATTCCCTTAGTGTTACACTTTGCATTCTGTTGGCATTCCTTTAGCCGGGTTCCAGTGTAAAATGGAAAGTGTTGGCGGGCATTGGTGTGTTCAATTTGGCTCCATTCCATGGTTCGGTGGTTTTCGTAGTAGATTATGTAGAGAACTCCGACTGTGTGAGTTGCTGGTTGAAATCTTCACAATCTTTTACCTCTTACAGGTTGTCCTGATGTCAGCCACCATTGAAAGTGACCTGTTCTCCATGTACTTTGCTGTACCCGTGAGAGGTAGAGTAGAGGGTGCTCCAGTCATCAATGTTGAGGGAAGGTCCTTCCCTGTGGTGGAGTGTTATCTTGAAGACCTACAAGGTGTTGGAGTAAGTACAGTGTGCAATATTTAACAAGGTATAAGCCATGATTTGATTTTCTGTGTATTGTACAGTATGTACACATTGGCATCAAGGCTCATTTGTATATTAAGATACAGCTGTATGAACTCGTTTGTAGGATATTTCATGGTAAAACTTTGATGAATTCAAAGCCCTATATAGCTTATATAATAACAAGGATATATAATGTTGTCTGGTTTATTTTACTTTAAATTATCTACATGTATATTTGGGCCACAAGTCTTCAATTACAATTCAATGGCTACAGTAAGATGTGATTCCATATGGCATCTGGGTCAGGCAAAACAAACCAGTAGTAATTGAAATTCATTGATCTAAATGAATGGAGTAAATTTTTGCGGAATAATTTTTTGCTGCATTTTATTTTCGTGGGATCTTATCTTCACAGATCATTGAAAAACTGGCAAAATTCACGAAAATTAGATACCACAAAAATTCATGCCACACAGTAGAAATTAAAAGCAGCTTTTGCTTGCTGCTTCAAAAATTAGTTACACCCCTGAGTTACATGTACATGTATGGATCTGTAAGCCAATATTAAAAGAGTTTAGGTGTACATGTACATGTACATGTATGTGTTGTGATGTGCAATTTGATGATCTGCAGAGGATTCCTGATGTTGTTCCCGAGGAACCAGTTATTAGCAAAGAGGGATATGATTTGGTGGCATCACTTATCCGTCACTTGGATGAACTAGAGGAAGGTAACGCTATAAGGTGAGAGTTTTAATTTAAAAGGTTTGTTTACATGATTCTGGATTGAGTTTCATACCGGTTTGACAGCACCAGGGAAACCGATGAAAGGCTTGAGTTTCGTTTTATCTGCTTTCGTTGCCAAGCAAACTGAAACTTTCTTTTCATGACCAGTTGTTTTCATGGTTATTGTGTTCTGACCAATAGAATTGACAGTTATAATAATAATAATAATAATAATAATAATAATAAAAATAATAATAATAATAATAATAATAATAATAATAATAATAACAATCTTTATACAGGGAGCTCACTTCACTAATTATAGTGGTATTCTGTGAGGCCCTGTGTAAATAAAGAATAAAAAAATAAAAATAATGGTTAAAAGCCAACTAAGTTAAAAAGATTAAAAACTACAAAATTACGCTAAGAATTATATATAATACACTAAAAGCTATAAAAACATGTAGGTTGTAAAAAACTTAGTAAAAAGGTAATGCTTAGGGCTAACTACATGATTGTATAGATTTAAAAAAAATAGTTTTTAGCTTCTTGCTTGAAAAGTAGAATAGTTAGTTTCTCTCACATGAAAAATAACTAAAATAGTAATTGGAAAATAATTCTCTCACATGGAAATAACTGTCAAGAAGACACCTAGAAGGCCAGATTTTTTGTAATTATTTTGGTAAGGTGGCCAATTAAAGGAAGCTAAATGGCAGCGGTTGATCTTGTGATGCCATGCTGATTGGAGTACATATAACTAGATTAAGGAGTACTACAATGACAATCAACGGGGGGAGGGGGGGGGGGGGGTGCTTATTAGAAAGTGGGCACTTAACAACAAAACAGCCTTAAGGGGGCGCTTATTAGAAAGAGGGCACTTACTGGAAGGAGGCCACTAAATCAAATCATTATGGTACTTTGGTTTTTAACTCAGGATTGACAATTGGAATCTTCAAAGGTTGCACTTGAGAGCGAATTTGTTGTTAAATTAATTTTCTCCTTTATAGTGTTACCAAGATTATAGAATTTTCAAAGGTAAACAACGAAAAAAGCAAATACAAAGCCACATGTATAAATAATTATACTGCTCTTTGCTATTTTCACCAATGCACCCCCTCTCTCAAAGGTTCACGTCAAAAGTATGAATTGAAATGAGAACAGTAAAACTTTTAGAGATTTTGGGCCCTATTTTTCTGTAAGATAGGGGTGGCCTTCCCTGGATCTGCCACTGGCTTACATGTACATGTAAATGATAACTTATACAACAATATACAGCCATTTTGACAATCTTGTGATTCCTTTCACAGAGAAGGAACAGCAGTGAGCCGTGGAACAGTCCTTGTATTTCTTCCTGGTTAGTGGTACAGTGCATTAACATGTAAATATTGTACATGTATATAATATAAATTTTGTTTCAGCTCTTTAACCTCTAATACATGTATATTCCTACTGTGGAGTGCTAGTGTTATTAAACTTGTTACTGTAAAATCCATTATGTAGCCCTGTGTCTTGGTCAAGCCCAAATCATACCGTCCAGAAGGACGTCGGACACCTTATTGAGACTTACATAACAGAGTAACTGGTTAGATTTCAGTTGAGGTTAGGGGTAGCAGTTTATTTACATGTAGTTAAAGTGCCCCTGTGATCAAATTTTTGATTTTCATTTTTTTACATTTTCGTGTACAATTAGACTTTCTTACTTATCTCACCAAATTTCAATTCATTACGAACATCAGAAGTCGTTTTATTTTAACATTTATTTCCGAGAATTTACGGCCGCCATTACTCTACCTTGTTCCAAGGCTTGGTTGCGAATGGGAGAAAGTGACGTCAAAGGCTCAAACATACCTCACGGGTTGAAATTATAATAACAATAAGTATTGAAAATCACGTGAAAAGCAACAAAAACTTTGGACTAATTCTTCGTGCAAATTTCTATGCTGATTGTTATTATAATTTCAACCCGTGAGGTATGTTTGAGTCTTTGACGTCACTTTCTCCCATTCGCAACCAAGCCTTGGAACAAGGTTAATTAATGGCGGCCGTAAATTCTCGGGAATAAATGTTAAAATAAAATGACTTCTGATGTTCGTAATGGATTGAAATTTGAGTAAGCAAGTCTAATTGTACACGAAAATGTAAAAAAATGAAAATCAAAAATTTGATCACAGGGGCACTTTAAATTTAGGACTAAGCAACCCGAGAAGCTAGGTGGTTCAGTGGTACGGTAGGATATGTGAGCCTAAGCCTAGCTGAGGTCACAGGTTCAATCCTGAGTGGGGATTTTAGATTTTCTTTTTCTCACTTAAAAATTTATTGAAAATAAAATTCTAAGTGTTGACATTATGTTTTTTTAAGTCTCAATAAGGTGTCTGACGTCCTTCTGGACGGTATGATTTAGGCACAACCCTGTGCCTTTCTGTAAGGTGTGAATACCTGGTGGTGTAGTGGTTAGCACGTTGGTTGGAGGCGTGTCCTGCCATTGTGTTGTTTCCTAAGACAAGATACTTCACTCCAAATTGTTTCCCTCCACCCAGAGGTGTAAATGAAAAAAATGGGTACTGATGACATAATACTGAGGGTAACCATGTGATGGACTACATGTAGCATCCCATCCAGGGGGGAGTAGCAATATTCCTAGTTGCTTCATGGTCCTTCATTTAACACGAAGTTCTGGTATAAAAGGCTTAGCTCCTCCCCCATTTCACACCTTTTCAGTTTTGGGTGTGAAATGCAAATTAAGGCATCAGTTTCAGTCACAAAACGTGGTTAACTTGCACGTCCTTTAATTTGCTTTAAAAATCTAATTAAACCAAGATTTTACCTACAGCGAGAAAAAAAGAAAAAGAAATAGAAGTTCATAAAGACTTCTGATACATTTGTATAACTTTCATTAAGTTTTTCCAAATTGTGTTAGCAATGGCATTAGTAATGACACATGTTTTTTTGTCAGTTGTTAATGCTTCAGTAGTTGATTGACGACAGGAGGTGAGAATGGCCAGGCCAGCCTCCTTTTATACCGGAACTTTGCATGTTTAAACTCTGGCTGTGTGGCTCGTGTGTGACTTTACCTTACATGTACCTTTCTATAACTAAAGATGATTTTAGAGAAAACAATATGTATTCTACTTTTAAGGTATAATGCTCATGAGTAGTTAATTAACTGAGGTTATTTTTGTTTTCAGGTGAATTTGAAATCAAACAGATGGATACCTTATTAGATGAAATGTGTTTAGAGTGCAAGTAGGTTGATGATATTTATTATACAACTACATAAACTGGGAAATTAATTTTAAATAGGGTGCTGTTCAAAATGGTCAAAACAATTCATAAATCGTAAATCTTTATTTGAACACAGTAAAATCATCAGGAACCTAACCTAACTAACCTAAACAAATTACAAAGCTAACTACAACTAATTTAAGCTAACCTGTTTTTCATGAATGCGGTGTGTAGTTTAAATTAAAAATTCAGATAATCGTTTAAATTGACTTAGAGATTCCATTTCTGTCATATCACAGGGTACAATGTAGGCTGTTCCAGAGAACTGCTCCGCTATAACTAAAGCTGTTTTTCATGTAATTAGTTTGTTGGAACAGGACGACTAATTTGTTATCAGAGTCCCTCAGAGAGTAGCGCATTTCATTTCATTTAACAAATTTAGAGGACAGGTATTTAGGAACAAGACCATTTAAACACTTATAAACCATTAAGATTTTCTGTAGATTTGAAACTGTGTGCTCAAATCTTTCCAATCGAGTTGTCTAATTAGGCAGTTGGCATCCGCGTCATAGCTAGAAAAGGTTAAAACACGAGCGGCACGGTTCTGAAGCTTCTGTAGCCTGTCAAATAAAGTTTTACCACAATTACCCCAAACAAGATTGCAATTGGGAATAGCTGCTGCTCATTGTGGACTCTGTTAAATTGCATTGAAGTGCAGTGAACTCACTCTAAGCCAGTCGTCCTTGGTACCAGCTCTAAACTGTAACTGACTGACTTACAGAGATGTTCGCCTTAAAAAGAGCTTAGTTACAGACAAACAAGTGAAATTTGACTGGGACTATTAAATTCCAGATATCCGTCTTAAATAGAGAGATGTCAGCCTTACAGGGGTGTCCGCTTTGAGACTACATGTACATAAAAAAATCACTTTATTTAGGTGTTAATATACAATGTATAACTAGCAGTAATCACAGATTATGGAGATGCGTTCGAAGGAATTTCCGGCGGAAATGAGCCCCTAAAAAAACCAATAGGAGCGGCCATTTGGAAGACCGTCCACCAAAAAATCTCAAATTTTACTGCACATAAACCACAGGACAACCAACACAAAATTAGGATTGCGTTCTTCAAACGAGATTATTAATTATATAATAAGGGGGCACTATAAAAAAATTATATTTTAAAAATCCCAACTGGTGGGACGTTGGCCTAAGATTTAAATAGGGCACTGCCATTTTGCAAATCCCTCTGGTCGTCAGAGAGAAGGACTTGAACTCTGGGACCTCTGGATTGCAAGTCTAGCACCCTAACCACTAAGCCACATGCTAACCACTAGGCCACACCCTAACCACTAGGCCACATGCTAACCACTAGGCCACACCCTAACCACTTGGTCATGCCCTAACCACTAGGCCACACGCTAACCACTTGGCCATGCCTTGACCACTGGGCCATGCCCTAATTACCAGGCCATGCCTTAATCACCAGGCCATGCCCTTATCACTAGGCCATGCCCTAACCACTAGGCCACACCCTAATCACCAAGCCATGCCCTAATAACTAGGCCATGCCCTAACCACTGGGCCATGCCCTAATCACCAGGCCATGCCATGACCACTGGGCCACACCCTAATAATCAGACCACGCCCTAATCACTAGGCCATGACCACTGGGCCACACCCTAATAATCAGGCCACGCCCTAATCACTAGCCCTAACTACTAGGTCACACCCTAATCACTAGGCCATGCCCTGACCACCAGGTCACACCCTAATCACTAGGCCATGCCCTAATCACTAGGCCACACCTTAATCACTAGGCCATGCCCTAATCACTAGGCCATGCCCTAATCACCAGGCCACGCCCTAATCACCAGGCCACACCTTAACCACCAGGCAATTGCCCTAACCACTAGGCCATGCCCTAATTACTAGGCCACACTACTTCCCTTAAAACTGGATGTTGCCACCTTTATCCAATGATGCACGAGTTCTCATTTCATGTTTCTTTTATCATTATTTAATGTAGGTTGTTGCTTCTCCCATTGCATTCCAAAATCACTATTCTGGAGCAAGGAAGTATTTTTAAAAAGCCTCAAGAAGGATTTAGAAAGGTAGAGCATACCTGTTCTTCTATTTCCAAGAACTCTATAGGCGTAATGTTACAGCTTAAAAGAGATGGGGGTTACAAGAACTGCTTTTATGCACTAGTCAATCAAGGAAGATTATGTGATCGATCATAACTTGGTATCTATAAGGTGAGTTTAATACACGAGTTGCTATGTTTTTGTCAGGTCTTTCGGCTTGAGACTTTAGACCTGATTAAACGCATGCTACGAGTTTATTGAACGACTTCAAAAAAATTCCACAAAAAGCATGTCCCCACAGAGATTAAACAAATGCACTTTTGTGCAAAGAGGAAATTAGCATACAAGAAAAACAAGTAAACTGATTAGCATACAAGAGGGCCTAACATAGGGTTGGCGGGATGCGGGATAAGCCTTTTTTCACTGCCGGGATGCGGGATGAAAGAAAATTTGAAGGCGAGATGCGGGATGGTTAGAGGTGGGCGGGAAGCGGGAAGTTCGTCATTTTCATGGCGGGACGCGGGAATTCTTGATTTTTCCGGATGGGAAACGGGATGGACGACGACAATGCACTCGCCGAATATTTCACGATTCCGTGAAGGAAGACAAGTCTGGATGTTTATATAGGTGATTTTTTAACCGTTTTTTTCTATCCTTCTTTCCTATGAAATCATTTCAGAAGTCCTGAACTTTATCAATCCGAATAAGCACTTGTCACGGTGTCGCAATTTTGTCTCAAGGAACCATTAAAATGCTAAAACAGGAAGTAGCAAGGGGTGACAGGCCGCACAAACAATCCCGTTGTGAAACTTTATATTTGACACCTTTTATATTTTTCATCTGAGGAGTGTATCTGTAAAGGATTTGCCTTTTTTAAAATATATCATGGGTGGTTCTTTGTAGTTTTGTCGTAGCAGTGATTGGTTCTGCGTTATGTGCCATTTTGATTTTAAAATTTGTTTGAGATTTGACACTGATAGCTGGTATTGCATCACAAATGGCAGATTTTCTTTTTTGTGTTTTCTCCTCCTGTTTAAGCGCATTTTTCCTTTTCTCAAATTTTTTTTTTGATAGTTTTCTCTATCGGTTGTATGGAATATGCGGAGTGTGGAGTGCAGAGTGCGGAGTGTGGAAAACGAGGAGTGTGAAAAATGCGGTGTGTGGAAAATGAGGATTGCGTATTTTTGTGGAGAAACATAAAATATAAGGCAATTTTTTCTACAAGACAACTTTTGCAAGTTTTCAGTGAAATTCACAATCTCTATATAAATGCCGGAATTAGTGTTGTTATCTCAAAAGAGTTGGTATTTTCATACATGCATACAGAAAACAGCCCGATCCTCTTAACTGCAGATATTTACATGTAAATCATATCGTTATACATGTAGCATTTCAGATCGGTGAAAATCCAGCACTCGTCTCTGTAAATGGACTGCTCAATAAAAACAAGTCCGTTTAACGTTGGGTTTTTGCGCTGAATATGCAAGAAGTTAGGATGATAATAGGTGTTTGTGAAGTCAACACTGTATACCATCCATGCCCCGGTACTTTGATCTCCCATTGTAACATTGAAATTGCCATGAAATTGCAAATTCTCCCTAGTAACATTTTTCAGACAGCCCTAATTGAAGCAGTGGTAATTGAGCAATGCACATTGCCCTGAGACGCTATGCAAACAATGTCGTCGCAGATTTCGCAACGAAAGAATGCCGGCGCGGCTTCAAAACGTGCTCTATCTACTCGAAAAGTTGTAATGGTATGAAATGTAGTCATATATGAAAATACCACCTCTTTTGAGATAACAACACTGAAATTCCACCTCGTGGATTCCACTGAAATTCCTATTTATTTATTTATTTATAAAATAATATTTATTTAAATTCCGGCATTTATATAGAGGTTGTGAATTTCAAAACTTACAAACGTTGCCTTGTAGAAAAAAAAAATTAGTTTAGTTTTACCTTATACTCCTATGTTTTTCCACAAAAATACGTATTCCACATTTCCCCCACTCATTTTCCACACTCCTCATTTTTCACACTAGCTCCGCGTTTTTCACACTCCGTACTCTGCACCCCGCATATTCAAAACAACCTTCTCTATCAGAATTTGTGGGTAGGGTAACCCCTATGTAGTAGGCGTGTTTTGAAATTTGTTTTTGAAATTTTAAATTTTGAAGTTTGGTGTGATGGACGGCCTTTGTCATGGTCCATGAGCTGTTCTCCGATAAAGAAAACTTTTATTTGGCTCCTCAACACTTACTCAAAAACGGATAAATTTACCAAACTAAACTGACTGCTGCTGTTTACCGTAAACAAACACCGAGGTCATAATGCATTAGTCCGTGGAAATCGCGTCTCGTCCAGAAAAAACTGCGACTTGTCATGCCAAAAAAGTATTTTGGAAGTGGGATTGGGATGACATGTTCGAAGCAAGCGGGATGGCGGGTTGAAAGAATAAATAGTGGCGGGAAGCGGGATTGGGAAACCCTATTTTAGACCCTCATACAACACATGTGCCACCTACATGTAATATACAGACTGGCTTCGATGAAGTGACCATGGCTTCCTGGCTCCTGTCGAAGATTTTGGGGTTTTAAAACTCTGAGTAAAAATAACCTAATGAAAAATGCTGTACCAAAGTTGACAGGTACAATTTTTTGAGTGGTAGAGAACTAGTAGAAATAAGAAGCCTGCATCTCTGAACAGTACTGAACAAAAAATATTAAATTCACCATTTGCTGTACTAAGAATCCTGAATAATTACTACCTAATACACTGTATATTAGTATTCTTTACATAAAGAATACTAATAAGGAATGGAAACCTCTCATCCTTTAGCCTCATTGTAAGGTGATATTGAACCGTGGGGAAATAGCGCGGCATAAATTTATTGTTATTATTAGTACATTTGTATTGTTACACATGTAAGGGGTGTTTAATCAATATAAAGGGTATACACGTGATGCATTTATCATTAATTTGATTTGGTCTGGGGCTCGTATAGGTTTATGAATTAACTATAATCAACTAGATGTAATATATGACTGATGTATGTTTTTAACTAGTCAGAGTATTTTTTAGTTTTATTTACAACAGACGTTTCAACTTTTGTTTTTTTTAATCAGTGTCACCAATTAGTGTGCAAAATGTTAGAACAAATGACACTAAAATAAAGTTTACTACTACTAAGTTACTATGTGGAAATGTACAATTTTTTTTAAACTTGTCATCTGATAGAATTCATTAATTGTATTTAGTTATTTGAATTGAGTGTAAGTTAATTTTTTGAAGGTCATCTTGTCAACAAACATTGCAGAGAGTTCAATTACTGTTCCAGACATAAAATATGGTGAGTACATAAAATTAGAGCCCATAATTATAAGAAATTGACACTTCCAAAACATCAGTTGACAAGTTAGTTTGCATCTCAGTTAGGCCCAGGGCAGCTATAGGCAAACACTTTTACCCAGAAATTGAAAACCGGTTGTCCTAGAGGCATGTCTCTTGTAAAATTTATAAAAGCCTAAACGTCAGCTTAAAAGCTTAAAATGGACACCCAGATACATGTACCCTTCTGGCAAAAAACTTGGCCAGGGTAAGTAAGGTCTTCAAGCCACTAATGTAGACCCTTTATCCTTTTTTATAATTATAATTATTATTATGCACATTTTTACATGTAATGCAATTTACCAGTGAGAATTTTTTATTAATAATAATTTTGATTTATTTTTATTTTTATAGTTATTGATTTTTGCCTGGTGAAATGCCTAGTTTGTGATCCAGAAACAAATTTTGAGAGTTTAAGGTTGCAATGGTCATCCAAAGCCAGTAGTACTCAACGCAAAGGTTTGTTTTTTATGTATGAATTTTTTTTTTCGTGATAAAGACAAAAACAGTAATACGTGGAGCTTGGTCATGGAAGTAATTACCTTCCTTATTAATTTTGATTATTACTGGTATGTCATTTTACCGTATAACAGCAAGAGGAAACGCAAAGTATGCAAGCATAATTTATTACACTGTATTATTAACCCATTGACACCTGAACCGCCCGTAACCGCCCGTACAAGACTCCACTGCTTTAAAAAATTGTAACTTTCTCAATCGTGCGAACATTGCCTTAACTAGCAGTTGTGAGCATTGACTAGAAAGTCTTTCAAATTGAGATACCCAATAAACACAAAAAAGTCAACGATTTTTGCAGAATATCAGCGTTTGAATTTGGACAATAACAAAAATTACCGTTTTTAACGTCACAGAAAAACAACAAAAATCACGTTTTTGCCTTTAGTTTTTTTTATTCAAATCATCGTGGCAAACCCAAAAGTCAACATTTACAGCAAAATTCAGTCCTAGTCCTAGCTTAGCAGTGAATTTTTTTGCTCTTATTCGTTGCTCGGGCCTAGCTACAGCTTCTTATACTAGTGCATACTCACCTTGCCTCGATTTTCAACATCACCACTGCAATGCATGCTGGGAAATAAACAGATTTTTCGACAGCGTCCATTCCGTCCTCCACAATTTTCATATATATATATACTAAGTCCACAGCCACTCTGACCCACCCCCGAAATTTCACGCTTGTTGTGTTCTCCTGTGGTCGCAACTTCCAAAATATGCCGCAGTAGGTCGAGAAATTCATCCAGAGTCGAGTCCCAAAGCTAATTCGTTTCCAGGCGGCCATTTTTCCAGTTCAACGAGCAACGAGCCAAATTCGTAAACGAAGTACAACACCTAACTCGCTTCATTGAGAAGTGGACTCTGAACTACCTCCAAGCTTAATGATGCTCATCAGGCAGCTACTAAAGATGAAAAATGGCTGTGAATGAATTAGACCCTTTATTGCAAATCAACCAAGCAAAATGAGATCGTCACAATGACGTTTCCAGTAAACTCGAGCCTTCAGTGTTTTAGAACAGCAGCACTTTCAATGGTAACTCCAAATATGAAGTCACGAAATCCTATGGGGCGTTTGTATGCAGAAAATCACTCAAAAACGTAAAAATCCCCAGGTGTCAATGGGTTAATACTATATTATTTAAATTGTAAAGTGTGTTCGCTCAGAACGAGAATGAAAAACTGGAAGAAAAATATTGGCTAAGTTACTAAGGAAGAGGTTCTTCACAACTGGAAAATTAAGAAAGTCAAATAATAAGTCATTATTAATTAATAGTTTGATGGATAATACACGTGTATATTATCAACTTGGTTAAATACTATGCAACTCATAAAATATCTGCACATATTATCTGTCAAACAGTCACATAAATTTAATCTTCGACTGATACATTTTGTGATATGGTAAGATATCACAAGAACTTACATCTGTACATGTAGTACAGCTGTAAATGATTGAATCATGTCTTGTCAATTCAGTTTCTGTTATTTAACACATGTGTATGAACTGGTGGTAATTTCTGTGTGACTGTATGTAGGGCGTGCTGGTCGTGTTTCTGCTGGGACGTGCTTCAGAATGGTGACAAGAGAGTTTTATGAATCATTCATCCCGGAATTTGGTATTCCTGAAATGCAGGTCAGTCAGTCTATCAATAACAAGTGAATGTCCATGCATGGTATGCGACAGTGTGTGAGTACAATTCACAGATTGAAGGAAAAGGGGTTATTCTCATCAAACCTGGGCCGGGTTGTTCGAAAGCCGGTTAAATCCTAACCTCGGGTTAAATCGCTCTAACCTGAGGTTAAGTTTTAACCGCAGGTTAATTCTGTTGTTCAAAGACAGGTTAAGGCTAACCTCGTGTTAAACAGCGGGTTAAATTTAACCCTCCTAGCTAGGTGGGTTAAAAAACTAACCTCGGGTTAAATTTGACAAACATTCTATGATTTACGGCAACGAAACGTTTTTAAAAACAACAATAAATTCAAGGAAGATGAATAATGTCCTGACTATAGCTGGGTGACAACCTTCTTTTTGTATGACAGGTTATAAAAGAGCGTTGTAATGGCGAAATTGGATCCAACGAACGCTGAACTCATCACTAATCACTGTGGTGGAAAAATCACGGTGAAAAGTGACAAGCGAGCGGTGCAGTCGTCAAATTGAAACTCCGACAGTTCTCCCTGGCTTAGTTTCTACCTTTTATCGTCTTTATGAGATAAATCGGGTTCTTAAAATCCATGAAGAGCTTTTTTTACTTTTCAAACAATAGAGCAACGATAGCAATTACATGTATTTTGAACTCTTCGGATCAGCAGAAAGTTTGCCTTTACTTGTTTGGGCTCCCTCCGTCTCCCCTAAAATTACAACCAAACTTCAAGGAAAACTAAACCGGCATAAAATCTAAGAAAAGGCCGGCAATTCAAGCTGTTCAGTATTCAGTATGAAGTTTTCTGTTTTATCGGAAAATATTTCTTCAGAGGCCATCTTTGCGAAATTACTCCATGAAAAGCGGGAAAATAACAACTCGACATGGTGCCGGCCGCTCCGAAACTACTTATATTTTTTCGCCTTATGTACCAGTGTGCGAAACTGAAAGTATTTTTTTTGTAAACACATTTTCGCAAAAATTTATATTGACTTTATTCCCTATTTTACGCCACTGCACTGATCCCATCGTATCAGCACTGCAATATTAAACCACAAAAGAATTGTGTCCTTTTATTCTAACTTTCTATGAAATAACGAAGTAAAAATATACTTCAGTAAAAAGGCATGTTTTATTAATCGGCCTTTCATTGAAATGATACCAGTCTACTGCATTTTTACAAATGTTTTCGGATAATATCCGAGAATCCAAGAAAACTGTCGCCACCGTGTAAGTTTGAAAAATAAACAACAGACAAACGGCTTGTTGAAATGATAAACTCAAGATCAAACTAATTCCAGTAATTTTCCACTTACTTTTTCATTTTTGACTCCAATTAAATAACCTTCAAGATGTCAGTCTAGAGTTTTTTTCACGCAGATGACCTCCACAACGCTAGTTAATATTTTTAAGTTGTTTGAAAATAAAGATGCACAAAACGTTCAGCTTCTTCTAGCCGTAAGAATACAAATCCGTGAAGGTGAGCCGTTTTTCCTTCTTGCCTGTGATGCTTGACCTTGAAATCCTCTCAAAAGTCTTCTCAGAAGAGTTACTATTCGGCTAGAAATAGAGTTAACTTTAAATTCTACAATATTTCACTATTTTATACTCGAAACATTTTGAATGGATCGGGCGAAGCGGCTTCAAACTTTTTCAAAACAACTTCTAAAGAGTATTGTGGGATACTAACCGTGGGTTAGCCGCGCTTAACCCGAGGTTAGCTAACCGGTCCTCTAACCGCGCTTTGAACAACGCCATTTCAACCTCGGGTTAACAAACCCGCGGTTAAGAAATTTAACCTCCGGTTAGGCCTAACCGGAGGTTAGTTTAACCCTGCTTTCGAACAACCGGGCCCTGGAGAATAAGAAAAAAGAAACTAAAAACAGTTGGCCGAAAGTTGGGCAACTGTTGGCCAACAGTCGGCCGACAATTGGCCAACTGTCAGAAGACAGTTTTTTTCCAGGCCTAGTACATTGTAGTTTATTGTTGCAGAAACTGGCGTTAAGCACTCCCCTGATGGGTCATATAACTAATGAAAATGAATAAAAACACTAATAACAAACTTGTACTGATGTATTATTTTGTTAGGCAATTCCATTGTTTGTTTTTTGCTTTTTCCAGAGATGTCCTCTTGAGCAGCTTGTTTTGAAAGTAAAGCTGTTTGATATTGGTCCTCCCAAGGCCGTACTGAGACTGGCATTACAGCCTCCGGACTCAGATGATATTGAAAAAACAGTTCTTCTATTAAAACAGGTATGACTGCTGACAAGATGGTGGTTAAGTCATGCCATGATGAAAGCCTGTAGGATCATAACTTTCTGTTTGTTTTACCTGAACTCTGCGAGTTCCTGCCATCTTCACGAATGTGTACCTTTCAACTCTTTCGTTCCCATATTTCCTGCTTCTGCCATTTGATGAATGCTATTTCACTCTGCTCCCATTCTCCTTTGTTCAGTTCCCTTACAGTTTCTCTTGAGTTTGCATGAGCACCTACCCCCCAGATTGGCCTTTAAGACACTTAATGAGAATGAGATAATAATAAGGTAGACAATAATCAACTGAAGGAATTTTGTCTGGTGCTTTGTCAAAATTTAGTGGGTCTCTTGTTTATTACCGTGGAGGTGTGGATTTGTAGTGGTTAGTGCATTACCGGTGACAAAATGCTGGGGGTGACCCTGCGATGCACTAACATCCCATCCAGGAGTGGAGTAGCAATATTCCTATAGTTGCTTCATGCTACAGAAACCAGGTTATTATAAGCTCCGACCAAGTTGGCCTCCAGTGGCTTTAATATATGTGCAACATTACCGTTGCTTTACTTCTTTGTTTTGAAGTTGATTTCAACATAAATGTCAAAAGAGGTAATGATTATGATTTCAACATTCTGTTATAATGACTTCTACTGTCTTTCTTGGTGTACATAGGTTGGAGCCCTGACAATACACATGAAGAATGGTACGATCAATCCTTGTGATGGAGAGCTGACATTTATTGGCAAAGTAATGGGTGAATTGCCAATTGATGTCCATCTTGGAAAGCTCCTAGTATTGAGTTATGTGTTTGGCTGTCTTGAGGAATGCCTGGTTATCAGTAAGTATCATATTTTTGAAGGATGTTTTTAAAAAGTAATTTTCTAAAATGCCAATGTCTAAAAAGATTGTCTTAGAATTTGAAATTGATGTAAATTTCAAAGGGCTGATGGAATTTTTTTTGGATCACCCTAATTTCCTTTATAGTTTAGCCTTTAAAGCGGTTTCTTGCCCTTGACACATTAAACCCAAAGTTCTTTTATCTCTCAGCCTTTACCCCTCTCCCCTTTATCTGTCAATTTACCTCTTGCTCCTTACTGATTTACTCCTCCCTACACCTTCTAAAACCCTTTATTTAATCCTGTTTGTCTCTTGTCATTTATACATTGCCCTTTTCACAGTAACCTCTCGCCTTGACCTCTTCCATCCCACCTAATTTACCCATTGCCTTTTGCCCTTTATCTCATCCCTGTTGCCTGTGGAATATGCTTGCTGCCTTTCACCCCATCCATTTTAACCTCGATTCCATAATCTTTACCCCAATTAATCCCCTGTTTCGTCTCCTGAGTTGTTTGACTGTACATCTTTTCATACATTTTTTTCAACACAGGTGCATCACTGTCTTTGCAATCCTTTTTTGCCAAACCCTTCAGAAAGGAGTTTGATGCTTACAGGTAAAGTTTGTTTCCTGTAGACTTGAAAAGTTCATTCAAATTCCAGAGTCAGTTATGGAGACATGTAGTGTAGTTCTAACTTTTGATCTGTTGACGAAATCCTATGGTGTGACCATTCAAATGAAACCTCTTCAGCAGTACTTTTGCATGGTACCATTTGTTTTAACTTTTGAGTCTGTGGATGAAATCCTATGGTGTGACCATTCAAATGAAACCTCTTCAGCAGTACTTTTGCATGGTACCATTTGTTCTAACTTTTGAGTCTGTTGATGAAATCCTATGGTGTGACCATTCAAATGAAACCTCTTCAGCAGTACTTTTGCATGGTACCATTTGTTTTAACTTTTGAGTCTGTGGATGAAATCCTATGGTGTGACCATTCAAATGAAACCTCTTCAGCAGTACTTTTGCGTGGCACCATTTTGTTTCTCAATATTTTACAAAATGAAATTTAGAAATTTTCTTGAATTTTGATGTTTGGCACTCTTAGGAGTTAAAGGGTTTTAATGTACTGTGTTTCTGTGTGGGACTGTGACTGAGTAGTGTCTGTTTAGGAGAGGTGTTGGGATAGGTCTAGAAGGTTTAAAATTGTGGTTTTGTATGTGGTTTGAAACAGAGCACTGGTTGTCCGCATACAAGAAATTTCTGTTTTGGGGAGATTTATACAGCGGTTTTCAATTAAGTGACGTATTAACCAAAACCAAAGTAATCACTCTGGCCAATCAAAACAGAGGCAGACAATCCAATGAACCAATCAGAACTCGAAGCAAATACATGTAGCCGGCGGCAAGCGCAGGAAAACGAGTGCAAGCAAGTCACGATTGGTTTTGGATTTACTTCTGATTGGTTGAAAAAGTGACACGAGATTTTTTAGCCAATCACAAAGTGTAGCAATGCAAAACCAAAGCAATAATTATAAAGATTATTGTAGAATTACTTTCGACTCTCAAATGAAAACCGTTCTAATGTATCTTTACTTTCTGTACGTGTTTATTTCCGAGCAATGAATGAGGGTCACCTTATGGGAGATGCAGAATGTAGTTTGTGTGTGTGGCTGGGACCACAACTGAAGTTCCATTTAGGAGAAGTGTGTGTCGAGGTTGAATGATGATTTTTTTTCTCCTGTTAACTAACAGAAAGTGCACTTCCATTAAGTAGGTTTTACTAATAAATATGGGAAAAAAGATTTTATGGCCTGTATTATTCATTAATCTATTAGTCAAGCATTGACCTTGTAGCTGTTGTGTAGGTTGAAATGAAATTCAGGTTAAAATGATTTCAACCTAGTTTGATTTTGAATTAACTTTGTTTCTGATTTATGATAATGAATCAAAGGTAAAAGAAATTCAAAATCAAACTGGGTTGAAATCATTTTAACCTGAATTTCATTTCAACCTACAACATAACCATTATGTACATTATGAAAATGTCATCCATCATTGTTTTGTTGCTCTTGGTTTGTGTAGTAAAAAGATGGCCTGGAGTGATTACTCAAACAGTGACTGCATTACAGTTCTCAATGCCTACAGGGTAATTCAATGTTTTTATAAACTACTGAAAGAACAGACATTGAAATATTATTCGTCCTATCATAAACTAGACTGTCCACTGTCTTGATCTCCTCAGTACAGTATCAAGTCATATTGTAGGATGTAAAAGACAAGTTGCTTGCTTTAAGTTATAGCACAATAACAGAGTGACAAACTTGTACATTTGCTAAAGGAGATAAACATGGTAACAAGTATCATGTTAACGAATAGCCCAATTTCGATATATTAAAATTAACTTACAACAAAAGACATCACTACGAGGCTTAGGGGAATGATAGTAGGGATTTATGTGGTTTATTCCCCTAAGCCTCGTAGTGATGTCTTTTGATTCAAGTTAAATTTTAATATATCGAAATTGGGCTATTAATCGAGTCCAGGCCTTCACATTCTGTATGTGTAAAGTTGGCCAATTTTGTGTTCCTGTGATAAACAAGTGGAAACGTTTCTTCCTAAGTGTCACCTTCCTCTTAAAAACTTCCAAACAAATTGACAATAAGTGCTGTTGTAGATGTTAAAAAATTATTGTAAATTGCATATTACATTAATTATACAATTTGATGACCAGAATGCTGGAAATTGCATACATGTATCTGAGCTTCCAGATTGTAACGTTTTCTGGGCAAGCATGCTCCCAGACCCCACTTGGAGAAGGCACCCAAGCTACAGCTCCTTCTTTTGTCATAGCTATCTACAATATACTATTAGTATAGTTTGGGCAGATGCCTGCTTCATACATGTATGTTGTTGAGACCGCTGGGTTATTCCATACCAACCATGACAATCAAGAACGATTTGTATGCGTTATTTATATACATGTATGACACAAGATAATTCTCTTGAATTTCAATTGCATCTTTCATTGATTTTTTGTTACAGGAATGGAACATGTTGAAAAGGAGAAAAGGATTCGCCAGGGTTAGTTACAGTCCTTTCTTCTCTAAAGCAAACTTTAAACATGAACACAGTGTGAGCCCTTTATGAACATCATTCAAGGTTGTCCATGTGCTTATCTGCAATGTTATTAGCTATTCTTGCCTTCTCTACTGCTACTTATTATAAACAGTAATGATGCGTCTCTTTCATAACACTTCAAAGCTTCAAAGCTGCAGCACTTCGTTTGACTCGTTACGTGGGATGGATTGCGTGACGATCAATCTCTGTTGAAGGCCACACTAAGTAATCCTGTAACACATTTTGCATTACATAGTTTTTTTCCACAGATTATATTAATTTTTTAACTGCTATTCACAGGGAGAATTAAAATGGTGCCAAGAGAACTATATTCAGATGGGCCGCATTAGAGAGGTAACATTCTACAGTAAATGTTTGTACTTTTATAATCTATTTTTTAAGTGCATATGAACTGAAAATTCTTTTTACGCAGTTGTAAAATTTACCCTTTGAAACACATGATTCCGAAGTTCGAGACGTTCAGGGTCGAAGTTACAAGCGTTCAAAGTTACCCTATTTTGGCCTAAAAATGGTCTTCAAATCGTACGGCCAAAATATAAAAATGTCACGTGATGTGACGTAATGTTGGTTGCAAGATCAGATCAATCTGGTACAGCTAGTATGACGGAGAGTAAAAAAAAACAAACCGGGAAGAGAAGTTTGTCCTGATACAGTGTAACTTGGCTGTAGACCTCCATATCTTCATCTTCTTCTTTTTCAACTTCCTCATGGTTGCTTGAAACTTTAGACCAGCTATCCATTTCTGAATCTTTTCCCTTTTAAATCCTCCGTGGTGGCAAGAACTCACTGAGAGTCACTGAGCGTAAACAAACTTTTATCAACCAACATTACGTCACAACTTGACCCCAGTCCCTTGAATTTTGTGACCATTTTTTAGGGTAAAATCGCACAACTTTGAGCGCTTGTAACTTCAACAATTTTTACCCTAAAGGTATCAAACTTTGGAATCGTGTGTTTCAAAGGGTATATTTTATAACTACGCAAAAAGAATTTTCAGTTCATATGCACTTTAAGTCTCACAGTCCTGTCCAACAGAAAGGCTCTTGCAAAGATGATGTCTGATGCACAGCTGTCAGGGACTGACGGACTTATCAAAATCTAACTGAAATCAAAAGTGGCGATTCACAAAGATAATCAGCCCATTGCAACATTCTTTTACCTCACTGCATTACTTCTTATAGTTATATAATTTGGACTCTTGAATCTTCAGGTTGAACATCTTGTCACAGAATTGACTGCCAGGCTGAAAGATTTTAACATCATCTCTATTAAACCTCTGCATCAGAAGTGAGTTGCAGTAATGTTGCAGAATTATGTGTTTGAATTTATTATGATGGATTTGTAGGAGGAAAAAGATTAAGTAGAATTACTACATGAAAGTATTGCTCGACAGCTTTCATTGGATGGTCACATTCTGTGATTTCAGTACCGGGCAGCCAGGTAATTGACTTCTTAAAATCCCCATTAACATTCATTCTTAGTCAAACACTTAGCTGGATTTCTACTGTCGCGTAATTTTTACGTACGTTTTACGTGCCTGCGTAAATATAAAAATTAGAGACAATGTATGAACAGCCTGTGTAAAAGTAAAAAGTTGAGTTATGAACAGCTTGCAAAAAAACATAAAACGTTGAAGCGCGGTTCAAATTTTCACGCTTACCGAAGCCATTCTTACATCTTAGAAAATCTCAAATTATTTACACACAGAAAGCCAGGTACTTTATCTGAACGCATGTACATGTACAAATTATGCAACAGTGGAAATCCACGTTAGGGTCACCTTAGTTTATGCATGGTCTTTCTTAATTATATACAGTCATTTTCCATGAGAATAATGCCTGAGGATGATCTCATATGGGAGATTCAGCTGTAACAGTCAAGTAAAATTTATGCGTACCAGTAACTGACAGAATCTTACACAATGTTTCCTTTGCAGGAATGTCAACTCTACCGAAAACATGCGCATTTTGAAGGTCAGTTTAATTGATTACAATAAAGTAAACAGAAGTCTTTATACTGGTGCTGATAGAGCCCTATGAATGTACCACAGGAACGTACATGTACTGATCTGTAGCTTTCTTATGAATGGTTATACTGTAAGATTTTATCCACAGACTCAAAAGTTAGAACCACCTTGTACAGCATAATAAACAGTACCACAGGAAAGTACTGCTCAGTAGCTTTCATTTGAATGGTTACACTTTAGGATTTCATCCACCGACTCAAAAGTTAGGACCACCTTGTACAGCATAATAAACAGTGCCACAGGAAAGTACTGCTCGATAGCTTTCATTTGAATGGTCACACTTTAAGATTTCATCCACAGACTCAAAAGTTAGAACCACCTTGTACAGCATAATAAACAGTACCACAGGAAAGTACTGCTCAGTAGCTTTCATTTGAATGGTCACTTTATAGGATTTTATCCACAGACTCAAAAGTTAGAATTATATGACATAAAAATAGGTTAAAGTGTATATGACAGTGATTTTTTTGTTTGCTTGATCGAATCTACATGACTTTCTGATAAGAAAATGGAAAAAAAATTGATATCGATTTTCCTTCTCCGCGTTTTGGCCGTCTAAAAACGTGAAATTTCACTTCCGGTGTGTTACAAAACCGCGCAAGAAGAAAGACTGGAAATAGTCCGCTGTTATGTCAATACAAGAATGCCAGTGTCGAGATTTCTCAGTTCCTTCGTGTTAATACAACCATAGGCAACACACCTTAATAGAACCATGTTTCTTCCTCAGGGCGCATCAAAAAATTTGAGGAACTGAGAAACCTCGACACCGGCATTCCTGTATTGACGTCACAGCGGACTATTTCCAGTCTTTCTTCTTGCGCGGTTTTGTAACACACCGAAAGTGAAATTTCACGTTTTTAGACGGCTACAACGCAGAGAAGAAAAATCGATATCGAAATTTTTTTTCCATTTTTTTCCATGTAGATTCGATCAAGCAAATAAAAAAATCACTGTCATATACACTTTGACTTTGAAAAAGTAAGTAATACTACATGTAATGTCTTTAATTTAATCGGGTTTAAATGTCCCTTCAGTAAAATGGTCAGTTTATTAATGGTTCATTTACATGTAGTTTATTATAATTCTTTGGCTCATTATTTATATAATTACTGACAGTTTTTCTGTGTACGTGATTCAAAAAGCACAACATCTGGGGGATTACAGTGTCTTTGTTTTGATTTCTTCAGCTTGTGATCTGTGGTGCTTTCTATCCAAACTTCTTTTCCTCAAATGACATGGATGAAGCTGATGTGATGAAGACCATGTCTGGCCATGATCCTTTTACCACTGTTCTGGTATGAATGTTATATAATTAAATCTATACCTAGGGTTGATTTCCATCGCTATAATTCAGGGATCCCGTTAACGCACAAATCGTGCATTTCTATAAATTATATGCACAAACAATTGTTGAGACACAGAAACATGTGGTCACTTATATCACTAAAGTCGCATAGTACACGAAAATATAAAGGAGCTACAGCTACATGTGTGTCTTGCAGATTTCAACGTTTTTTAGTCAAAATGGCCCAAATTAAAACTAAGTACCTTTGTCAGGTGAATTTTCGAAGACAGAGTCAACCACTATCTGATTTTTGGCGAGTTTTTCAAGACCCAAGGTGATAAACTTTCATCTCCATCCTGGTCATCTACAGTCGCACTGTAATCAGTGCTCGACCTTAACGTTTTAACTTACTAGTCCTTGGGCTAGTGAGGTTTAAAATTTACTAGCCAACAGGCATCACCTGGTAGCCAAGCCTTGGGCTTGAGCTTTCGGTCGCGCACCACGCTCACTTTTACTTCGACCGGGCTCCGCACTCACTTCATTTTGATCATGCTCTGCACTCACTGAGCTCAACTTGTTGGCAAGCCTACAAACACCAGAATTCTCCGATTGTCCGAATACCACTAAATAAATTGATGTTGTGCTTTTTATGTTTGATTTATTGGTGAGATTATTATGTAAAATCATGCTGAGCTTGTTGATTGTCCACCAGCGACGATGAAAGAGAAAGAAGATATCGAGTTACAAGTAAAAGTACATGGTGAACAGAAAATGAAGTGTTTTTTTGGTTGTGCTTCATCTTCTTTCTTATCATCAGGCTGCTGCTTCTTGGGAATATCGCATTCGCTTGAAACTTTGCGAAAAAGAGGTCTATTCTTTTCATGCTTGATCAAGCACCCTAATCAAGCGTGGCGAGCGAGCGATTCATGATCAAAATCCAAGTTGGCGATGATCAAATTACAAGATGGCAGCCTGTCTGTGAGTTAGTGGGCCCCACTAGAGTTTACGGTCTTCCCAGCAGTCTTTTGCTGGAGTCTGCCATGGAGTTTTCGAACGTAAAAATGCGAGAAGACTTTCTTTCTTTCTTTTTCTTTCTCTTTGGCGATAAACTAAATTTTTTCTTTATTTATCTTTTCAAAACCTCTTCTAACACGACTAGGCCAGTGGCTAGTGGTCCTCAAATTTTACTAGTCCAAACCCAATTTTTATTAGCCCTGGGTTAGTGGACTACCGTTAACGTCGAGCACTGGTAATATTTTCACCTGGGAACCGAAAAAAAAAAACAGTTGATAACTCTCTTACTGCCCAAATTTGCAGGTCAGAAACATGCCTCCCCATGGAACCCTTTATCGTTCAGCGATTGCCAGGATGTTCAGACAGTGTGGCAAAGGAAAGGCTCTTTTCTTCGAAGAAAGCAGGTTTGTTGGCTCAAATCAGAAACTTGTAAGTAAGAGTTTCTGCTCAAATCTTTTGAACATGTTTGGCATCAAAAACAACTGTTCATACATGAACGGTGCAGAAACATTGCACTCATGCTTCGTTTCACATTCTTGTATCTTCAAGTCCACAAGTTTTGTGATTTTATTTCTTAGTTGTTGAAATTCCTTTTTTGTTGTTCATGCAGAGCATACATTGAGTTTGATAGACCCCATGGCATGGAACCAAGCTCTCAGTCCAACTCAATCCTACCAGCAGTCTACAAGGCAATTAAGATGAGGTGCGATTCAATGTTTGTTTGTTTTTTCTTGGTCTTGAGTTTCGATGTCAGTTTTCTAAAGAAGCTAGATGTCAGGGGGATTTTGATGATCTTGTTTCAAAATGCCCCAAATTTACACCAAGTACCCTTGTTAAACACAAAATGCAAGCTATAGAATACTAATTTAAAAAAAATAATGGAGGTACATGTATGAAGCGAATTTTTGAAGAGAGAATAAACCATAATCAGAGTTTTCCAAGACACTACGGGCCGGTTATTTAAATGAAGTCTAACTTAGACCGCCATTTAAGACAATTAACGAACCTCCACATCTGTTGATATGAGGGTCATTTCAAGTCAAAAAATGTTTTTCTAGTCTGTACTATAATATGCCTTCTGAACAATGTTTACAGTAAATAACGTTTAAAGATTAGAGATGGCCAGATCGAAATTGGTTTACACCGTGGTTTTGTTAAGGTGACTCGACCCAGTTTTTTGGGCTGGTTACCATCCGGTAATTAGTATGAAAAAATAGAAGGGATTCCCGTCACATAACGTCTGCAGCCAGGAGTGTACATCATGCCGAGAATTGATTAAAAATCATGCGTTAAACCTCTATGATGTATCACGCGATCGCCTGTCTCAGGCCGTACCAAAATTACCATATCTCGGTGAGCATTCGGAAGTCAGCCAAGCGTAGTCATTGCACGCGTGCTGAACAAGAATGCTGTATAATGACAGACTAGAAACAATAGACAACTCCCAGAGCACAAACTCAGCCAAAACGCTAAAAATCTTCAATGTTTACTCAGATTAGGCTTATAGAAGATAATGTCACAGTTTTTCAATGACCATGAAATTCAGAATCCGGGCAGTTAGTTAATCAATTGTGGCCCTGAAAAATTTGAAGGAAAAAAAAACTACGAATTTTTAAGAAAATGCTTTTTTTGTGAGAAGGACTCTTAAACGCTGACAAACGTCAACAAATAGCTAAAACTATAATTTCTATATGTTTCCTTTGCTCGAAATCGCGCGCATTTACAAGGCCCTAAAGCTTTTTGCTGACTTGCAAGGACTCGTCTGTTATAACGATCCCCAAAATAAAGGGATAAGTCTCATAGTTTATTAGATATAATAGTGTAAAGTTTGCTTATCATTTTCACTTAAATTATGACCTAAATTTGGAAACCACTGAATTTCTCGAATTGGGTCTTTGCGATGTTGGTGAAATTCTGCTAAGCGCAAGGCATTAATGCGCACTATGTGTAGCCGAGAGATTTCCACGAAAAAATGCCGGTAACAGCAGATTTTCGACTCAGACCTCAAAGGGGCGTGGCATTATAACCACGTGACATTTACTCCGATCGCCAAATATTTTATATTATATTGTAGATTGATCTATATGTTATCCATTCTATGTGTTAGACTTATGATAAAAGTAAAGGTGTGGATACCAGATAGATTCAAAGTAGGATGGTAACCCCCCCAAAAAACTGGGTCGAGTCACCTTAAACACTGTCTAAACTTTGTTTAAATAACCGGCCCTAGGTGATTAACTTGAGAAAATTAGCCCAATTTTTTAAGATGCAATCTATTTCCATCCTGGCCATCTGCAGCACAAGACACTTATTGTTGCTCTTGGAGCACTACTAGGAAGAGTAATTTTAAACAAAACTGAATCATAAGTTTTGGGTTTCCACTAATATATGTACATGTATGTCTTTTGGGCTTCTTAAAGTAACACTAATCAAAGGGCTCTTCAAGCCATCTCGTTAATGCGTTAGAAGGTGAGGTTAATAAAAAAATAGGCAGTCTATGACTGCATGTAGCTTACTGCGCCTGTTATTACTTAGATTATCGTAGGTTTTCCCCCACCCCCCCCTTGCCCCCTGGATTTCCAAGCCGAGAGACCCCCCTCTCCTGCCCGGATTTGCAATAAAGTTTTGGAAGCCTTAAACACCGTGGTGACGAGTGCTATAAATTGGTGAAACATTTTAAAAATAAATATTGCGTGACGCATCATGAACCCCCCCCCCCCCCCCCCCGTGATTTCAAGACTTAATCGAAGTGAAATTTTTCTAGTTCCTAATAACTGCTTTGATTTTGCCATGTATTAGTTTTTCCTGGCTTCATAGTTTATTCAAAGTGTTGTCGCAAATACACAATATTTCCTTGAATGAAAATGTCTTTCCCTTGAATAAAAGAGTTAAACGCTTATCAGAATTCAGTGATTTTCTGCTTCCGGAAGGCTTAGCGATTTGTTTATCCTAATTGCAGCGCTAGCGTCTGCGAATTATATTATAAACATCACAAAATAATATTTAAATTCAGCAACCTACTTTATTATATCTAGTGTTTTCTAAAATTTCCGACTTTTCATGTGTATATAGAATGCAATTCTTATCCAATTTAGTTTAGTCTCAAGAGGAAAACGCGTCAAATTATCGCATCAAGGAAACTGTCGGCCACGCAAATTTGTTCAGCATCTGGCGAATTTCTCGCTCGACCGATTGTGGTCAAGTTTTCTAAATATTTGTCAAAAGCTACTAATAAGACAAAGAAACAGTCTATGAAATGTTTCTTACAAAGTAAATGGACATTAAAAAATGTGACTTTCTTTACCGTAGTTTTCCAGGAATGCTTGAAAATTCTTAGTAAAGTCTGCCGCTTCGAGTATAAATTCTGAAAGAAGACATGTCCTCACTTGTGACAAATTTCATCGCTTTCAGCTCTCAAACCACCACTACAAAGGCAAAAAATCTTCTAAAGGACTTTTTCTTTCCATTTCGAAGTCTTATAAGGCGTGCTTTCATTCCGGTTATGCAAAATGAACGTCTACAAAATGAAAGCGTGGAGTTCACGGCCGGCCATATTTGTTAGAAATCTGATAGTCTTCTGAGGGAACATTCGATTCGGGCCATTCGAAGCTATCCTCGACAAACGTTGAACAACAGACGAGGTTGCGAAGCTATCCTCGACAAACGTTGAACAACCGACGAGGTTCCAAAACAAAAAAGGATAGGTCAAAATCGGCAGAGTTCGTCGTGGGCTCGGATTCTATTGTAACACTTCGCAGTACACTTGTGGCAAGTCTAAAATTTAGGAAGGCAGTGAATATGCAATAACCTATGGTATAATAGAATTGGAAAAAGCGTGTTTTTTGGAAGTGAATTGTTGATACATATTCTGGGGGGGGGGGGGGGGAGTACTCCCGACAATTAAGGGTAGGTGTGTGCCGCCTGAAGCATCAAAAGCAACCATTATAAACAATTGATAATTTTGTTTTACGAAATAATAGATTTAAATATATATTTTCTTGCTTTAAGTCTGCTATATTCTTTGCTAATTGAGCTACGTTGAGCACTCTAAGGCAACTCTCTTGCGTCAGGATTTCAATGCGATAAAGCTACGTTGAGCACTCTAAGGTATCTGTCTTGTCCGCTTCACGATTTGAATGTGATGGGAATAACACACCGACTGATTGATATTCCTCTTCTTTTTATAAGCGGAGAACGTTTTCTCTGTCTTGCTTGCCACTAAAATAATACATTGTCTTTTTGTTTGTTTTGTCAATTAGCTCCCATATAGTGCCAATATTTTTCCTTTAAAAAAAAATCAACACGCTGAAATCGCTTATAATGCTTGCTTGATAAACTTTTGTTAACTAAATCAGCAAAATTATTACATCTTTTGCATACTATTGCATAATCAAACCGTAATGGCAATGATTCAGTGTTCCAAAATAGAACAAAAGCCAAATCCATACTCTTGCACAATCAAACGGGAACATTTTTAGTTAGCTGAATACGCAAAATCTCACCTCTCTTGCATACTATTGCATAATCATGACACCTCAACATTTAATAACCATTCAAAATTGAAATTTCTCTTTAATAATCAAACCGTTATAGGAATGATTCAGTATTCCAATGACTACTGAAAAGGGACATTAACGTTAATTTTGCAGAAAAGCAAATCCATTGTATAATACAATCAAATTAGGCCCCTTCACGAGCAACGCATGAAAATAGAACGCGTGTTTTATTTCCGATTTGACAGCCTTGTCAGATAAATGACCACAAGTTGCTTCTTATTGTCTAAAATTAATTGCCGACTCGCTTAAGCTACCTGCTTTGGTGGCTTAAATTTAACTAGAGTTTAACTCAATTAAGCTGACTCGCTTAACTTTAAGCAAATTGGAAAACCAACTCTTTTGCTCTTCATGGTTAGTCATCAACGTATCGCAGAACATTCCTCACAATTTTTCTTTTCACGAACATTTCCGGTTGTCACTCGCTAAGCGACTTGAAAAATCGCTCTTCAGGGTTAGTCATCCCGGGTACACAACGTATCGCAGAACATTCCTGACAATTTTTCTTTTCACGACATTTCCACTTGTCACTCGCTAAGCGACTTCAAAAATCGCTCCTCGCGGTTAATCTTCCCGAGTAGACAAGGTATCGCAGAACATTCCTGCCAATTTCTAGAATTTTCTATCAATTTTCTATTTAAGTGCTTAAAACCACAAAAACAATAAATCCAAGATAAGAAACAATCTGTCAGGCGATGAGGTCATAGCTTTAAAACATTTGTAAAACAACTCTGCTATAAACCCGCGTATAAACCTCAGAAAGCAGACAAACATACAAGGTGAAATTTCTTAGCTTTGTCGAGCGCGGAAAATGTCAGCTATAAACCTCAAAAAGCAAACAAAGATACAGGGTGAAATTTCTTAGCTTCGTCGAGCGCGGAAAATGTCAAAGCGCAACTCACCCAAATCACTGTAAATAAGAACTGTACGCGAAAAATATCAAAGCGCAACTCACGCAAATCACTGTAAATAAGAGAATTTAGTTTTATCGACTGAGTCGATAAGGTAAATTGACCACCGTAAAAAGATTCAAATAGCTGACGTTTCGAGCGCTAGCCCTTCGTCGGAGCGAATCGCTCCGACGAAGGGCTAGCGCTCGAAACGTCAGCTATTTGAATCTTTTTACGGTGGTCAATTTACCTTATCGACTCAGTCGATAAAACTAAATTCTCGTGTTTCATCCCCCCACCGACGCAGCACCACAGTTTCTCTAGAAACTAACCCCATTCACTGTAAATAAGAACTGTAATACCCTTGTGGTGAGGTCATAGCTCTAAGAACTGTAATACCTTTGTGGTAACGTAACGTAAGACATAACAAGTTCATGACAATTCAATACCCTAGGGAAATTAACAATAGGTCCGGGGGTGCCCCTCAAAAATTTTAGTGGCGGTATGTGACGCACTTCTTGAAATCCTAACCTGTTTAACCCACCGTATCCTCGGTGCCCTAATATAGCTTCTATAAAAAAGAAATAAGTAACCCCCCGGACAAATGTTAACAAAACTAAACAAAGAACCTTTGTTAACAACTTTTGCCCCTTTTTTTCGTTGTGAATCGTACATCTCGTTTATGCGCAAGCGCATTAACGAGATAAAAATTGTGACATAGCACCTTTAAAAGACCAACTACAGTTTAATAGTTACAGTAGCTTCTTCCAGATAACTCAAACATCAGTTAACACGTTCATATACCAATTGTACCAATGGTGCTTAACTCTAATACAGTAATTCAACCTCTGATGACTTGGCTTTTTTATTTAATATTTACATTAATTTTGTGTCTCCTATCCTTACAGACAACTCCGTGTCCCATTGAATCTTTTCATTTCTGAAGCAAGGAATAGGCAGATGGACGAGCTGATGGAACAAAGGAATGCTATACATGTAGGACCTATGGGAGTTCAGACGAGTCTCAGAACAAGCAGGTCAGTTTGATTCAGTATATAAAACACGAAAAGTGCTGTTTGAATAGTAACCTTTTTTGTGCAACTTGTCCTAAGTTTTTAATCTTACCTTGCAACAGCAGTGAAATCACAGGTCAAGCATCACATCACATCTTCTTATCTTCTTATTATAGGAATGTAAAAGGGCACAACATCTCACTGATGTTGTTTGTTGATTATGGTCAGAAGCTTGCAACAGATTCTATGTGACAAGCTTCTGTTATGGTGTACAAGGTGGTTACAATGTTTGAGTGTGCAGTGTGGATGAAACCCTTAAGTGTGACCATTCAAATGAAAGCTTTTACTGAGTAGTACATGTACTTTCCAGTGGTACTGTTTATTATGCTGTCCAAGGTGGTTCTAAATTTTGAGTCTATGGATGAAATCCTGCAGTGTGACCATTTAAATGAAAGCTACTGAGCAGCACTTTCCTGTGGTGCTGTTTATTATGCTGTACAAGGTGGTTCAAGCTTTCGAGTCTGTGGATGTATCCTAAAGTGTGACCATTCAAATGAAAGCTATTGAGCAGTACTTTCCTGTGGTGTTGTTTATTATGCTGTACAAGGTAGTTTTTAATTTTGAGTCTGTGGATGAAATCCTGCAGTGTGACCTTTCAATTGAAAGTACTTTCCTGTGTTGCTGTTTATTATGCTGTACTAGATGGTTGTAACGTTGGTGTCCTTGGGTGAAATCCTATTCAAGTAAATAAGGCTACTAAGCTCGGCTTTCATTTGGTACTGTTTGATTCTAGATGTTTCTCAAAATTCCTTGCATTGATCTTGGTCAGGACATTAATTTCTTGTACTCCTTATTCATGGTTATGTTGTTTTTGTTAAGGTTGGCTACAAGTCTAACTTCAAGAGCCTCAGGTGGTGCTAATCAACTTGCACCAATGCAGGTAAAAGCCATATTTTGTTATATTTGTGATTAAGGTGATGCCTTACTATTCCATTGCACATTACTACTGCGCATAATATCTTGCGTCATTTATGCATGCATGAGTGCAAACCACAAACCTTGGCCAGGAGTAAGCCATAAAGAAGGTCCGTATATGGGGATTGAGATTAAGGGTGACTTTTGCCATTCCAAACACGTTTGTTAAGGTCGTTGCATGTACTTTTATGCGAATCAAAGTATGGTTCGCAATTTCACAAATGAATAATACAAAGCTCTCGTTCAAGGAGATAAGATGTACGACAAAGAAAATTTGAGCTTTAAACGTGGCTTTATAGTGTTAAAACTAGCAAAAATCTCTGCCATAATTCACTTCCCTCTGGACCGTGTTCTTGCAGTTCAAACCTGAACCTGGAATGGGAAACTGGATGGCAAGATCGTCACATGACTTTCAGAAGTTTACGGGTTGCGGCAAAACGACCAAAAAAATTAATTCCTAAAGTCTTAATTTCCTTGTCAATATTTAAGTGGTTTGCACTAAGTGCACAACACTTCATACAGTAACGTTCTGTGAGTCAGAACTCAGTCTTACTTAAAGTAGCTAAATGTAATGCCATGGGGAGTTTGATGTTTTTGGGTCAAAACTGACCCAAATTAAAACTAAGGGCGCTTACTATTTGTCAGAACTGGCTGGCCAGACTGGTCCGTTTGTAACTAAAATGCATCTTTTTGAAGACTTGTTCCTACAAGTCCGTCAAAAGGTTGCATACTATTTCCAAATTTACCAGTCTGGCCATCCAGTTCTGACAAATAAATGAATAATATTAACGGATTGAGCGGTCCGGCCGGCCAGTTCTGACAAATGGTAAGTGCCCTAAGTCGTACTTTATCACACACAAAATGCGTATAGAACTCTTAAGGAAGATATCAAGTGAATTTTCGAAGAGAGAATCAACCATAATCAGAGTTATAACGATTTTTCGAAAACACAAGGCGATAAACTTGAAAAACATTGGCCCAATTTGTTCAAGTTGCAATCCATTTCCATCCTAGCAATCTGCAACCCAAGACACTTATTTTTACTCTCAGATCACTAGTAGAATAATTTTAAACAAACTGGTCCATTTTGGGGGATTTCCATTTATATAAATATGACTTTTGGGCTTTTTAAAGTGTCATTAGTGACATATACCAGAAACCCATAAGTGGGTTGAAACATGTAATGCGCATTCACAGCTTCCGAATATTCATTTTTTGCTTAGTACCATATTTGGAAATTCCTCAGTGCCTCGAGATTGGAAGCAAGTTGTTCAAGCGAATTGATTGGTTAATACTTTGATTTTGATTTTCCAAATATGGCTGTAACAACTTCTTAGCAAATTGAATAATCGGAAGCTTGTTTTGAAGCGTACACGAGACAGTTGCACGTTTCAACCCACTTATGGGTTTCTGCATATACCTAATTCAATAAAGGTTGCTTTGGCAATTTGTCAGTGGTTATTGGGCATTGGCATTTGGGCATACGGAACACAATGCAATGCTTTGCTTGAGTGACCACCAAACAATGGCTTCCCAATGCCCAATTACCAATGACCAAAGCAACCTTTATTGAATTAGGTATAGCTCCTTTAAAAATTGTTTCAGAGTACTAAATGTAATTCCGCTATATAAAAACTGGACAATTCTTGTTTGGTTTTTATCAATGCAAATGTGATGTTTGGCTTTTCAAATTGTTGCCCAAAATGGCCGATATAGTCCCTGTAAGTGATAATTTGTAATAAATTAATAGAATCGTCTTTAAATTTATGCTCAACAGGTTGATCTTCCACAGACCGGCTACTTAGAAATTGTGACATCAGTGGTAAGAAAAGAATCATACATTAGCATCATTAGCATCATACATTAGCATCATACATTGGCATAAATAAACATGCTTTAGTTAATCCCTTATTCAGGTGAGCCTTTTGGGTGATCAATCTATTAAAGTGGACACAAACTTTACCTGCATGTACCGAATGAGGAGCATTTTCATAAAAAAAAATCAGCAAGGAGAGGAGGAGAACCAACAACAAATTCAACCCACATATGACACCGGGCCGGGAATTGAAAACCCCTGGCCACATTGGTGGAAGGCGAGTGCTCTCATCACTGCACCACCCCTGCTCCCCAGTGAGTGCTTAGATTCTATGATCATGTGATTTCAGGTGATAAACGCTGGCCACTTCTGGGCTCAGAAACCCGACAGTGAATCTGCTACAAGGCTGCAAATGTTGCAAGAAAGAATAAACATAAATGAAGGAAGAAATTTGCAGGTATGGGTTAAACGAATTACAGTGGAACACTCAGCAGTATATTTTGAGTTCTGTTTTTGAACAATTTTTTTGGTAGTTCTCTCAGCGAACATGGTATCTCATTCCACAGTTTAGCACCAATTCTTAAAAGGCTTTTTGTATATTTCAAGTCTTGAGAGTTTAAATGTAAAAATTATTGGAGGAAGTGGTTGTGTGTTAATTTCTTACTCTATTGATCGATGTGCATGTTGGCCCACATTGTAAACTACTGGTTGTCCCAGAAATAGGTCTTTCCCAAAAATACCATAATATTTTTCAAGTGAACGTTTAGCCTCGTAGTCTGGAGGCATAACCTACAAATGTCCTTTGTTCTTGGTACCAGAAATTTCCATATTTAGTTCATTCACATTCAATCCTACTGGTGTCAATCCAGAACACGCTGTGCTCAAGCACAAGTTACATGTTATTATGAGTTACAAAAACAAAGAAAATTGAAATAATTAGATGTAGTACGCCCAAAGAGGCTAAACATGCGCGTTGAAGAATGTTATGGTATTTTGGGGAGACCTTTTTTTTTTGCGTTGTGTCAGCCAATAAAGTATTTATGTCGCATCTGAAAGTCCACATAAATGGCTCGAACAAAATTATGCTAATCAATATTGGACAATATTCTGGTTCTTTTTACCAGCAAATAAACAGGAGAAATCTCTATGTTGGAATGCTCTGTGTGGCATTCTTTGAAGAGGATGAGCTGTACTACAGAGCAAGGCTTGTGACTTTCAGGGATAACTTCTATGTTGAGGTAAACGAGGGAACTAACTTCCACTCTTATAACAGATTGACATAGAATTGTTGGAAGTTAAGTCTAAATTTCAATTCTCTTAACAAGTGATCAGAAAATTTTAGTGTACAGAAAAGTTGGATACGATATCGCCTATTTCCACTTTTAAGTTTCCTGCACATAGCCATTAGGAATAATTTTATTTATAACGTCATATGGTTAATTATTGTCAAACACGAAGTTCCGGTATAAAAGGATCCTGGCCTGGCCTGGCCATTCTCACCTCCAGTCGTCAATCAACCACTGAAGCATTAACAACTGACAAAAAACATGGGTCATTACTAATACCATTGCCTGCACAATTTAGAAAAACTTTATGAAAGTTATATCAGAAGTCTTTATGAACTTCTATTTCTTTTTTTGTTTTGGTAAAATCTTGGTTTAATTAGAGTTTTAAAGCAAATTATATGTAAAGGACGCGCAAGTTAACCACGTGTTGTGACTGAAAGACGCCTTAATTTGCATTTCACACCCAAAAGGTGTGAAATGGGGGAGGAGCTAAGCCTTTTATACCGGAACTTCGTGTTTAAGAATGCACGTTCTTTCGTACACAGCAATAGCCCATTTCCGAGTTGCTCTTTCCCTCCTTTTCAAACCGAGGCCAAGTGCAAAACTATTCATTTGGATATAAGTTTTATTTGCATGTGAAAAAAGACTTATATCCATAATTATGAATGGTTTTGCACTTGACCTCGGTTTGAAAAGGAGGCTTGGAGCAACTCGGAATTTCTGCTACAGACCTCTTTAGCTTGTATGTTTTCATTTCCCCAATGTAGGTCATGTGATGTTCTCAAGGGAATTTGTCCTTTGTCTTTTCATAAATTATGCATACATATGCACGTGAAGAGAACAAAATTAAAAAGAAACAGTTCTCTAGGGCAACATCACATGATCTACATTGGGAAAACAAAACATACAAGCTATAGAGGTCAAAAGGCCTTTATCACGCCCCGCCATTTTGTATGAAAACAAAAGATTTTTGCCTGCCCAACCTCCTTTTCAACTTTTTCACTGTGCGGCTTGGCGGGCAAAAACAAAGCATTTTGTTCACCGGGGAGTCAACATGGCCATCCCTTGATAAAGGCCTATTGGGCAACCATTTGACATCATACAAATAGACAATATTCGTATACTCGGTATTGAACTGGAGCAAGCTTACAGTCGAGGCTCATCCGCCGGAATATCATTAAAAATAGAAAAACCTTTGAATGCAGAGGTCCACACGACGCAGAAATTAAACGTGCTGGTAGTTTCCGGATCTTCCTTGTGAAAGATCTCGAAAAGATTCCCCCGCATGAGCTTCGACTGCACGCTAGTTCCAGTTCAATACCATGAATACGAATATTGCCTATTCAAAATGGCGACGCACGGGAAATTTAAAAGTGAATATTGGCGATAATCATATCCTGTTTTGTTCG
Organism: Dendrophyllia cribrosa; assembly: GCA_024195265.1. Taxonomy (NCBI): domain Eukaryota; kingdom Metazoa; phylum Cnidaria; class Anthozoa; order Scleractinia; family Dendrophylliidae; genus Dendrophyllia; species Dendrophyllia cribrosa. The sequence continues at coordinate 15,586,154 of JAJLRJ010000006.1, read as the reverse complement.
ACACTAAAACCTTGTTATCATGTTTTCCAAAGAAATTTGAAATAATACAGTACAGTCGAACCTTCCTACGCGACCACCTCCCATAAGCGACCAACTTAGCTTTTAAATTTTGGGTGGACGGTCACGGGAGGTTTCACTGTATTTCCAACAATTCGACGTGGAGTAGAGGTTTCTTACACACCGTCAGACGAACACACCAGACAAATACTCCTGGGTTTAAAGGTCAAATGAACCAAAAGTTTGAATTTTTTTCTTTATCCATTTAAGGTGATTCCCTAGTTTTGCATTGCGCATCACTACTGCGCATAATAAATTGCGTCATTTGCGCGTGCACGAGCGCGCGCGCACTCCGAAGCAAGAGGGTTTCCTTTAAGGATTCAATCACAAAGAGGATTTCGCGCTGGTCGGGAACAATAGCTTGACAACGAGCACGGCGACCCCCAATTTTTAATGCAGAAATTCAAATGACACACGGTTGACTACAATATATCGCGATTTAAAGAAAAGTTAAAAATTCTGCTTTGAAATATTTGTATTTGAATGCTGTAAAGAACACGTCTTCAGGTAGTGTTGGGTATGCGCGCACGCCGCGAATTCTTTATTTCCTTTCATAATCTCTTAATTCCTGGTCAACTAAAATAGTTTATAATGTAAGATCAAAGTCAATTTTGTTGAACTGCTCTATTATTTTAATCCAAGCAATGATTTTTTTTTTAGATATTATAGTCCCGTTTCTGATTACTAGGGTTCAGTAATGAAACCTCGCGGGTCGTATAGTTACTATAATGGCCATCCATGTTGTGCAAAAACGAGCACGGTGACCCCTATTTTTTATTTCTTTTTTGTGATGCTCATAACATAATTACCATCTGGACCAAGTTTTAGAAAATCGTAAAAATTCCTTCTTTTTCAATGGAATCACCTTAAAGCCATTTAAACGTTAAAGGAAACCATAATAAAGCATACTTAGGCAACAATTTGCTTTCCTGAGCCTTTAAGTAAGTCACACAGCTAAAAGTACAAAGATTTCCGAAGACTTCACGAAAACGTTTCTGAAATGGCCGCGCACTTCAAATGGTAGGATTGGTAACGATTATGACGTCACTATTGGCGAGCCAACCGTGTTCCCAGTGTCCGCTCTTTACTGAGTATTCTAACTTGTGTGTAAGATTTTCACTGTTTTCGCATTGAAAATGGACAATTGTTGCTGCAGTTTATCGCAGAACAAAACACCATAGTTGTCCCTTCAGTCACCGACTTTCAACTTCAATCCTTGACTGTTTTGAGATGGTCAATAGTGACGTCACTATTGGTTTCCGACAATTTTCCCGATCGCTTATGAAGGCCAAAAAGTTTCATTTTTCAACTTCCAATATCTCTGCGATGCCAAGTCCAATTAGTTTTAAACTTCAGAATATGTTTATTTGGTCCTCTTTCAACACATTGCACTAACATTGGACAAGAAGAAAATATGTCAAATTTTTGGTTCATTTGACCTTTAAACACTCTTGCACTCACCTGGACGATCTTACTACACAAACTACGGATAGTCGTGGGTTTAAACATCAGTTACTAACAAGTCTTTTATTAAGAACTATATACAGCCAACTCTATCAGAGCAGACAACCTTGTAAGGCAGACACCTCTCTAAGGTGGACACCTTTCTGAGGCAGACAGCTCTCTAAGGGCCGATTTACACGGTACAACTTTGTCGCATACGACATGCTTACAACACAAATTACTCCGTGTAAATCAACTCAAGTCATGTCGTAAGCATGCCGTAAGCGTGTCGCATGCAACAAAGTTGTACCGTGTAAATCGGCCCTTAGGCAGACAGCTCTCTTAGGCAGACAGCTCTCTAATATGGACACCTCTCTAAGGCAGACACCTCTCTAAGGTGGACACCTCACTAAAGCAGACACCTCTCTAAGGTGGACACCTCTCTAAGGCAGACACCTCTCTTAGGCGGACAGAAGTTGTTGGCTGTTCCCGCCGAAATTCAGTTAATGTTTAATAATTTGAGTACACCTAATTTCAACATTCACAACACGCACGTTTATAGCTGTATACATGTATTAATCATGTTATTGAGAGAAATCATTTGCATCAGTTTCTTGGTGTCATTTTGATGCAATTGGAGACTGATTCATGTAGCGAATTTCAAATCACATCACATGATTACAGTCAAACCGGATGTTCTTTTGCGGGCAACTTTGCAAACTTCCGCCACAAGTTCCTATTTCAAACTTGCTGTCAGTTGTCGGATTTCTGAATTGAAAGCACTTGGTTTGGTTACCTTGCAGTATTCCACAAACTCTACGATGTCAGGAGTAGAAACTGTTCGTTCCTTCCAGCCAGGTTTACCGGGAAAATACGTCTCGTGTTGTAAAAATGTGTTTACAATATTGGATACAGTTTGCCTTGATAATCCAACAATGCGTGCGATTTGTTCTTGTTTTACACCAGACGACCATTATTCTCTCTTTTCTCAACCGAGGTGGTATTATTGCGATGTACGTGAGCCATAACTGAAGAAGGACGTGTTTTCACAAAATTCGCAATTTGCAACTGACAACAACAATAGGAACTTGCTCGCGTAACTTCGAACTTGCTCGAAGCAAACTGACAATCAAAATACCAATGTTGCGGCGGAAGTTTGCAAAGTTGCCCGCAAAAGAACATCCGGTTTGACTGTAATTAATTCCTATTAGGTTTTTTGCTTTTTGCTTTTTGATATGAAAACGTTATTGCAATTAGGTGTATCTATAGGGTGGACACCTTTCTATGGAGGACAGGTAGATCAAGTCCCGGGGGTGTCCGGCTTAAAAAGAGTTAGATCGTATGATGTCTTGATTTTTTACAGTGAAAAAATGATTAAAAATTAAGCCACTGTAAATAGGTCATAACTCAATAATTGTTTTATTTTCCATGAATTAATTTGTTACGTAGGTTCTTTACTTGGACTTTGGCAATGTAGCAGTTGTCAACGTGAATCAGCTGAAGCAAATGGAGAGAGAATTTTGTGATCTGCCATTCCAGGTACCCATTGTTATTTGGATAAAAAACAGTTGTATACATGGGCTTTTTATGCTCCAGTGTTAGTGGGCTACTACATTCTAACACTAATTTACAAGATTTACAAGCTTTTCTCGTGTTCTCCCAACATCCCGGGTGGGTTTATAATGCCGGTAAACTCATAGAAAATGTGTTCTGTTGGTTAATTAAAGTGTAAAATGAAGAAATGATCCTGGCAGTTGCGTAAGAAGCCCCGGGGGGAGGGGGGGGGGGGGGGGGTGGGGGGGTACTGAACAAAGTTTTGTACGGGGATGCTCCGCCCCGAGGTCCAAACCCTTACCCTTTCATATACCGTTTTTGACGGAAAAGGTACCCCTTTCATATACCTTTCATTGAAAATGGTACCCCTTTCATATACCTTTCATTGAAAATGGTACCCCTTTCATATAGCGTTTACGTGCGTGTTTCATATATTTTAAAAGGCCGTTTTCATAATACTTAAATGGCAGTTTTTCCTATCTTTTTTATACTTCAACTTGTGTTTTCGCTACCCTTTCCTATTCTTCGTGAAATCCCTACCTTTTCATATACTTCAAACCGTGAAATCCCGACCCTTTCATATACCTCCAGCTTCAAAAAGGTACCCCTTTCGGGCGGAGCATCCCCGTATAGCCCATTATAGGGAGTACCCCCCCCCCCCCCCCCCCGGGTAAGAAGCATGAAAAAATTCAGGGCTTCAACGGGATTTGAACACATGACCTTTGTGTTACCAGTGTAATGCTCCAAGCAACCGAGCTATGAATCCACACGCATTGGTGGCAAGGTCAATTTTGAAGTGACGGACAAACCTTAGTCATGTGAGCAGGGGATCTCATGTTTGGGTTTCACGCGAGTTTGTCATGCGTGAAGCCAAGCGATGAGTTCAAGAAGCGACAAGTTTTGTCGCAAACCCCTTACTGGCAAATAAAATGAGTCAGCTTTGAGAGCTTTGAACTCACAGTTTCACTGCTTGCGTGAGACTGAGACGCATGCACTAAACCCAAATTCAAGAAGTCTGCTTACGAGGTTGTGCTCTAAGAAGAATTCTTTATTTTTTGTATTTTAATTTCAGGCATTTGAGTGCATGTTATGTGAAGTGGCGCCTGTACCCTCTGCCCACTGCCCCACGGGCACATGGTCACAACGAGCCACCCAGAGGTTTATTGAGCTTACAGCTAACAGGAAGCTGGCTGCCAAGGTAGCGTATTTATACTGATGTGCATTTAATTATCGATATCTTCGTGCACAACACAGGATACCAAGGATCAGAACTTTGAAAATCAAAGGTTCTTATGAGCCAGCGCGTGAATACGAAACGCTCTAAATAAGAGATTCTGTACACCTTCAGATCCTCCCCTCTCCAGGCGTTTTGCTCAGAATAAACATGTTTCGATCATGACTCGCGCAATGCGCCGCCTGATGTGAACACTTTTCACAGTGAAACATGTTTCATTCGTGATCAAACTAAACAGGCCTAAACATGTTTCGCCCTAGTGTGAATACAGCGTCATATAATTATAAGGGGTATGAATCAAATATAAACGGTACACTCTCTGTATTTGAAAAACGTATTCGAACTTGTTTGAACAAAGTCTGGCATGAAAACGATTCTACTCGTAACTTTCTGCAGGCATCTCGGAAAGACACGGTATTGAACGAAACTCGAATTTGCCTTTGCCATTGCGTTTGCCTGCAAGAAGAAATTTGATAAGAAGGGATAGAAGAAAGAAAATTATTTTTGAAACAGCAGCTAACAGTAGATACCCATGCAAGAGCACCCCAGGTTGATGCGGACTGTTTCTGTGTCCATCTACTAATTATTACTGTAAACTTATTCTTTAATGTCTTATGTTTCTAAATTTCACAAATCTCCCCACCCTCTTTCTTCGTCTATCGCACAGTCCTAGAAATCACCAAAAAATTCACAACACATTACATAACATTCATCTTCAAACCTATGATGGCATTTTTCGATCGTTTGAAACGTTAACGAGTTAATACCATAAAACGGATCTCAAATTGTGAAAAAGGCATTTAGGGGTAACTTCCTCTTAACCTGTTATATTAAATGTTTGTCTGTTATAGGTTTACTCACTCGTGAGGAATGTTCTTCGTGTGGACCTGTACGACACAAGTACTGAAGAGGATATACACATCAACCAGAGGCTCATTGATTTCGGGTTTGCTGTGTTCCAGGAAGAGTCACGTGCTTCCAAGGTATGTAAATGGCAGTGTTCCTCCGAGACATCTCTCGCCACTGTCATTATCAATCGGCTGCATAGCGGGTGACCCCCTCCTCCCAGGGGGGGGGGGGGACTTCCTTATAAAAGTGACAGGGATGCCCGTCGGAAATTTTGAAAAGATCCACTTAAAGGTACCAGAATCTCATAAAACGGCCATGGCCCTATTAGTTTTACCCTCTAAGTTGTTCCATCCAAAAAAAGGTACAAAAACTGCGGTTTCAACCCGTAAGGGGTGCGAGGGGCATTCCAGTCACGTTTTTATTGGATAAACTTCCCTTCTCCCGGGCAGCGGACCAGAAGTTTGTTGCACTGGTTCCTGTCCTAAGCCCGTCAGGCTTGATCTATTGTGGCCCCGGCAGTCTGACCCTGTCAATTAGCGTAAAAACAGGCGTTTAACCATGTCACTTCGGAGAAGGCCAAAAAATTTAAATTCAAGAAAAATCCCAAATTTCATTTTGTAAAATATTGCAAAACGAATTACATCATGCAAAAGTACTGCCAAAGAGGTTTCATTTGAGTGGTCACACCATAGGATTTGGTCAACGGACTCAAAAGTTAAAACTACACTACATGTCTCCATAATTGACTCTGGGAATGAAAGGGTTAAAAGATTTTGTGCTCATAAAAACTGATGCTAATGTATTTATTTGGTATAGATGGCTCATCAGAGTGCATCTGGTAGTGGTCGAGATCATGACAACACCGCATGGCTGGATAACGTGGATTTGGAAGTCAGGGACGTACAGGATGACGTCTGTACAAAGGTATGTGTTGCAGTTTGGTGAATTGCTTATTGTTTGCTCCTGTGTTCCACGTTTAACAGTGCAGACGGCGGCTTACATGTAGGGCGTGGTTTCAAAGACGCGCGCAGTTATGCTGCGTTATTAACCCTGTGAAATATCAAAATTCAAGAAGCACCCCAAATTTCATTTTGCAAAATATTGAAAAAACAAGTGGTATCATGCAAAATTACTGCCTAGAGGGTTTCATTTGGTTATTCGCACCATAAGATTTCACGTCCACAGACGCAAAAGTTAGTACTATTGCGGGTTTCCATAATTTACTCTGGGACGGAAAGAGTTATTAATAATGATTTTCCCAAAAAGAAATCACATCACTGCTTTAGAACGCGGTTTTCAATTAAGTGTCGTAAAACCAAAACCAAAGTAATTACAGTGGAACCCCACCTTACGGTCACCTCGTTATTACGGTCACTTTTTTTTGTCCCGGCGAAACGCGCGCCCATACATTTTCTTATAATGAAACCCCGTTAATGCGGCCACCCCGTTAATACGGCCAAATTTTCATGGCCCGTTGGTGACCGTATTAACGGGGTTCCACTGTACTCTGGCCAATCACAGAACTCGCAGACAATCCGATGATCCAATCAGAACTTCAAGCATTTGCATGAAGCCATCGCCAAGCGCGGGAAAACGCGTACGCGTTAGTCGCGATCGGTTTTGCGTTTCACTTCTGATTGGTCGATAAAGTGGCACTAGACTCTTTAGCCAATCACAAAGCTTAGCAATGCAAAACCAAAGCAATTCACGAAATTTATTACTTTCGACATGATTGAAAACCGCTTTATAACAAAAACAATGCAAGGTTATTGAATGAATGATAACAAAATTTCTTGGACAGGTGACTCTACGCGGACCTGAAAGCCCCATTGAAATGGGTTTCTGCAGCATCACTAACATAGGACGAATGAGGTGAGATGACTTGTGTCCAGTATTGTAATTACTTGGAAAGAGTCTTAACCTAATAGAATTCTCAAAACGTTCAAAAATCTGATAACGTTCGAAAAATTGGGAAGCCTTCTTTTTTATAGTTCGGAAATCTTAACCCTTAAACTCCCAGGAGTGCCAAAGGTTAATAATTTTTCAGTTTTGTAGTATATAAAAAGTGGTAACATGTTAAAGTACTGGCGAACAGGTTTCATTTGATTGGTCACACCATATGATTTCGCCCACAGACTCACTGTAAAACTATATTACATGTCTCCATAATTGACTCTGGGAGTGAAAAGGGTAAAGTGATATTTTGATTCCTTCTACAATTCTTGGAAATGATCGATTGATGTCATAGTAGTTTTCGGTAATGTCTGATTGATCTTCGAGACGCCTTGATATTGAAAACGGGCCTAATGTTGATATTGAAAGATATGAAAGAAGGCCTAAAGAGAGTGGACCTTCATCGTCTGCTGGTTCTAAAGTATGTCTACAGGCTCTTAGTTTGTGGAGGCGAGCAGAAACGAAAAAACGGGCGAGAAAGCACATTCGCTCTTTTCCTTATGCACCATTTTCTTTCCACGCAGTCCATATAACACGCCATTTTACGGTACACAAGCTCAGTGCTGGGAGTAACAGTCGGTCATTGGACATAGTCCGAACAAAACTTTTCATAATAGCGGCGGTTACACGTTTCATGACTTGTTGTATTGCTCATATATCACATATTTCATGGCACTTTACATGCACTTATGAAAATGAGTTCGGACGTCAGCTCATGAAGGCGCCTCAGGCAGCCGCTAACGGTTTATTGTTGATCTCATCTCCCCCACTCCACCCGTGAAAGAATGTATGACACTGAGGGTGGTCACAGCCAGGGTTTTGTTGCGTCGGTCCTCAGTGTTTTTTTTAACGTCCCCCTTGGAGACGAGACCGCCATTTCTACGTGGTTATCCGAGCCACGTGAAGGCCTAACCATTTGCGCATGTTAAATACAAAGGTAACACCTTCGTCCTCAGTTATTTCAAGACCGTGAGTGTTGGTCCGGCCCGGATTCCAACCTGCGACCTCCTGCTCTGTACAGTAAACTGGCGTTCTACCAAATGAGTTAACCAGGTGGCTTAAAAGTGCAGCGGCGATTGTTGTTTCGAATTTACCTAGGTAAAAGTTGAAACGTGTAACCCAGCTAATGTTCAACTAATTTTATATGATGCTCAGACATGGTATCCATGTCTCGTTAAACCAGCACATTTACTTCCAAAAACATTGCAAATTAGAGTTTAAAATTGTTTGTGCCGTTTATGTCGCTGTAAAAGGCTCTTTCTTTTTAGAAGAAACTCAGAAAAGTCCGTGTGATTTGAAATCGCCTTATAAATGCACTGCAAGCCGCAAACATGTTATAGTACATTATGTATGCTAAGGGATTGCATCTGGGGGAAAATTCCAAAATGGCGGATGTAAAACCAGTTTTGTAAAATGACATATTGAAATAACCAATGTTGGTTGAAAAGACATCCATTAACTCTCTGCTTACATATTACAGATCCGTGAGAATAGAACAGGGCTCAGTAAACAGCATCATCTTGAATGACCAGCCCCAGGACCCCCATCAAAGGTTTCTGGTTGCGGCCAACATTGGCATAAACGCTACTGGATCTACAGTAGTTGCAAGGTAGTGCAGAGTACCCATGTTGTTGTTCACGAGACGCCATCTTGGGGCGGGGTTGAAGCAAATGTCTAGGAGAGGGGAGGGGAGGAACGTTTCAAATTTACGAGTTGGCTAATAGAAGCGTTTTGTCCGTTAAAAACGTTTTTGAGAAGTGGAAGGTTGCAGGTTTTTTGTAAAATAAATACTTTTGGTATGTCATCTCTTGACGTAAACAAACAACTTAATACAAAAGGCGCATTGTCCATTGCAACTTGCTCATCTAACATTTGAAAATGAAACGCACCACAACGTCAGTATTTGACGAACTCTAGTTGTATCAATTTTTGATCAATTTCTGGCTTCATTTTGGGTCAAATTGTTTATTTTTCAGAGATACAACCCTGATGCCGAACATACATGGCTTGCTTCCTATTGTCGCACTGATTTTCGCTCCAGTTGCTGAACTAAGGTAAAGATATATGTGTGTGTCATTCATCAAGAGACCACCAGTCTTTTCTTAAGATGGTGTGTCCTGTCCGAGCAGGGGTTTTCCTAGAGCAGGGACACCGGGATCTTTACTCAGCTATTTCAATTCTTGTCCCGGCTATTTCTCAGAAAAATGTGCTAAGATATTTGAATAAAGAACTGCTAAAGTTGATGGGCTACTTGATCTTTAATACGAATGAAATAAAACTGTGCTTCATTACTAATGCCTCTTTCGTAGTAGTTAAAACAAAGACCCAAATTGGTCAGAAATGTTCTAAAATACACACTTTGGGCCTCAATATTTAAAAACTGTTCTTGGGGAGGCCCTCGTCCTCCCCTTTTGGGAAGGGGGCATCCCCCTTCCATACCTACGCCAAATTGGGACTACGTGCCAATAAATGATCCTTGTTAATCACAATTTGGTAAAAAAGAAATCTGCCGAGTACAATAATTTTGATCATTTCCCTAAGACATCATCACAACATGCTTTGTAAAGCCTCTGCTGGCAAATTTGGCCTCTGCGGCAGACGGTAACTTTGTAGCTACACGGGGTCTCGAGTCGTGTTTTATGATTTTTTTCATATTTTATTGAGCGTTTATAAGTTCACAGCATTTTTTTGGCCACTAAGTTTGTTATTTATTTGTACTTGTATTTTTCATATGTGCGTCTCCATTTATCCGCGTTTTAGCTAGTCTATACATCTTGAATTGTGTATAGTGTAGGAGGGCCACTTGTTTGTTAGTATTTTTGTAATATTTTATGCTACCCTCGTTAAATAAAGTCTTTACTTGCTTACCTCCTTACTAAATCTTTTCATTGTCCACAGGGCTGACCCAGAATACCGTAAGTACACTGGAGCCCTGGTAGGCCTGGGGTTTGATCCCCACACGGGACAAGCCCTGCTGCCAGACCACGACAGCGAGATTGTGTTTGAAGTGGACATTACACAAAATGATATTGTCCAGGTACGTTTTGGAACGTTAATGATAAGGCCATTTGCAAACACGGGGAAAATGTAACTAGTCGGAGGTGATTAAACACGCCTTTTCCATTATTCATACTAGAGAAAGCTGTGCCACTTGGAACTCGAGCACCTTCCAGTCTATAATATAATGCATGATAAACAGCACCACAGGAAAGTACTGCTCAGTAGCTTTCATTTAATGGTCAGACTTTAGCCGGGATTTCATCCACAGACTCAAAACTTATAAACACCTTGTACAGCTTAATAAACAGTACCACAGTAAATTACTGCTCAACAGCTTTCAGTTGAATGGTCACACGTTTAGGATTTCATCCACAGACGCAAAAGTTAGAACCACCTTGTACAGCATAATAAACAGTACCACAGGAAAGTACTAGTCAATAGTTTTCATATGAATGGTCACACTTGGTATCTTTCACACTAGTTTTAAGATTTCATCTACTGTCGCAAAAATTAATTTTTTTTAAATTCTAGCAGGGTTCTCCGGAGAAATTAGACTATCTGGCTGTAAATTGAAAGTAGGCGGCACCTGGCACTCGAGTGCCCAAAGGGCACGAGTATCTAGGGGGGTCCGGGGGCATGATCCCACGGAAAATCTTTAAAAATGAAGACACTGGAGACGCATTCTGGTGCATTTTGGGGACAACAGAGATGAAAAAATTCATTTCATTTTCAGCCAGTTTATAATTCACTGAAAAAAATTATTGCTACCCTTAATATGCTTTATAATTTAAACTAAAGAAAAACATTATGGCCCGAAAGAAATCACTTTTGTTTTATCTTATGGCTACGAAGGATTTGTTTTTATGGCCATACAAGTGTTGGGAAGAAAATTGGACGGATTTATCCTTATCTTCCCCCCAAATATTTTCCGACTAGCCGGCGGCCCCAGGAGGATTAGACGGCGATTTTCGCCGGTCGCCGGAGCTTCTGGAGGACCCTGTTCTAGGTTTGACTTTCAAAGGGAAAGGATTTACTCATTAGCTCGAAATTTCTTTTAACTTTTCATATATTTGTTCAAAATGTTCTCGTTATACTTATAATTATATTTCTCTGGATTGATCTCCAGATCAATTTGGTGCGCACTGCAATCAACATAGCGCTACAAAGTGAGTCAGAGATGGCAGAATGGGGAACATCGCACATAGAAAAAATACAGAAGAGGAGCAGGAGCGAGATTACAAAGTATGAATGCTATTAATAACGCCCTATTAGAGATTATAAAGCGGATCGTCGCCAAATATGGCCTTTTATTTCTTTTTCGTTTTCGCGCGGCCAACACAGATTCTAAATTTTATCACTTGAGTTTAAGGAATCAAGGTTGGTTGTAGTAGTTGGTTTCAAGATTTTTTTTGGAAGGAAGAAAAGTAACACAAACAGAAAAAAACATATTTGTATCGACCAAAACCTAGAAATAATGGACCCGTTTTGTTAAAGGGATAATTTTACGTTTCGGCGCATGTGCACAGATTAAAATGCTTTATTCGCTTTCTTACCAATTTTATCGGTTAAAAAAACATTCACATTTACTTCAACAATCACGTACTTTAATTAGTCCAAACAAAGCGAATGATGACCCAAATTCACAGAAAATTTCAACGGATTACACCGACAAAGTCAACACCGAATAAAACCTTTAACCAGAAGGATTTATTCTGCGCTCTGGTGGCTTTCATGGCGCACATGGGTATGTATAATCATCCGTTCAATCAGCTGACTGACCGCGACATTTTCACGGGCAATTTTCCCCCCAGAGTTATCTACTTGGCATCCATTCAATCAGCTGACTGACCGCGACATTTTCACGGGCAAATTTCCCGCCAGAGTTATCTACTCGCTTCCGATTGGTCTAAACATTAAAATTAAATGGGTTATGTCATAGCTTGCACATGCGCCGAACCGTGAAACCCTCCTTTAACAATTACTACACTATTTGCACTGAAACTATTAACTGCGGATGGCCAGGTTGGAAACGGATGATATTTTTTTTTTCAAGTTGTTCCCTCGTACTTTTAACAAATAGATTCCATTTCGTCGTGTGTCTGTTCAGTTATAGATCACAGATGACGTCAAAATGTGGTAAGAACAAAAAAGTGACACGCGAGCCGCAGGCTAGTGTGTGTCACTGATGTTCTTTCCACATTTTGACGTCTTGTGTAATCTAAAACTGAACAGACACACGGAAAAATGGAATCTATTTGTTTTATACAATGAACAGAAAAGTAAAAAGAGTAAAATTACGAACTTGCTTCGTAGCGCTCGACTGTTTGAAGTTTTGTTCCAATTTAGGTATTTTTCAAGTCGCCAAGTGCACTTTTCGTCTTGGTTTTTTTCTTTTTCTTGCTCGTAAACAGCTCCTGCTAAACATTTTTTGTGAGGCTTTCACTTGCTCAATCCAGAATAATCTCGCAAACATTTTCAAAACTGTGCGCCATGTTGGACAAAACAAAGCAAACAATTTTTCTATGACGTAGATAGATACAGATCATAGGCAACGACCAATCACTGAGCGCGTACTATTCAGTTCATTGTATAATTAAAAAAATTAGAAATAACTTGAAATTTTACTCGCGGTCCTGTTAGACTGGCACAATGATTTCCAGCCATGGAATAGCCTACTGCAATAGTCGTAAATTAATCTGTCTTTTGACCGTATTTCTGTTCGAAATAAGTTTACTTTGAAACATCACTGTTCTTTTATGTTTTTTTATAGTCTTGTTTTGCAACCGCGGCAAAGTATAAAGCCATGGGCATTTCCTGGATCTTGTCGCTGGAATCAGGTAATAAAGCCGCTTAGCATCTTTTTAACAGTCCACCATTTGGTTACAATGCATTCGGCTGAATTGCGTGTTGACGAATCCCTTTAGGATTTAGGATGGCTAGTTTTCTTACCATTTCTTTCAGTGTTGCGCGACCCTTCGAATCAAAACTACTTTGAGCAGTTCGATTTACCCTGCCGTCAATCATACCTTATATGGAAAGAGTTCGTTTCTTCGGACGCCATTGCAGGCTGGTGATCACGCAGGAGTATACAAACTCCTCCTACTAGGTATGATTGACGGCAGAGTAAATTGAAATTGCTCAAAGTAGTTTTGATTCCAAGGGTCGCATAACAGTGAAATCAGTGGTAATCCTCGACTCGCAAAAAAGCCCAAAAATTAAAATCCCAGCAAAACTCCATATTCCATATTTCATTTTGTAAAATATTGAAAAACAAATGGTACCATGCAAAAGAACCGCTGAAGAGGTTTCGTTTAAATGGTCACACCATAGGATTTCGTCCACAGACTCAAAAGTTATAACAACACTATACATGTCTCCATAATCGACTCTGTGAGTGAAAAGGTTTCTCAAATAAATTGGTAACAAATGGTAGCCTTAAACGGGCTGTGTCGCCATTTTGAGTGTTACTGGTCCAGTTTTGTTTAAAACTACTCCACAAGAAGAGTAAGACTATAAATTAGTGTCTTTGTCTGCGGATGGCAATGTGGAAGTGGATTGCAACTCATTCGAGTTCTCAGGTTTGTGTCTTGGAAATATTGTTTAAAACTGATTATGGTTTTTGAGTGAGCTTACATGAAGTGTAATCTCACTCTATGTCATGGGAAGTGTCCGTAAGTCCGTGGTAGTCCAATCTTCGGGTTGTCTTCGGTATCACGGCGCCTGGTCTCGAACAGATATTGTTTATTTCCGTACGGACGATGAGCGCACGGACACCCGAATATGAGCGAGGTTGAACACGAAGTGCTGCGAACTGATCCCGGATCATCCCGGATAACGAACGACGTATTTTCGATATCAAAAACACGGAACGTGGAAGCAACCACGTTTTTTCGCCGTTGGAGAAAGAGAGGTAAGAGACTGGAAATTTACGATGTTTACGTGTTATATTGCACCAGTAATCAGGCACAGCATTCAAGCAATGTGTCTATTGTTTTCACGTAAAGAGTTTTTCAGATGTTTTGAAGGTGTAGACAAAATCTTCGCCAACAAAAGGTTCCCTAAATCACCGAGATGTAGTTTTAAAGACAGCTGTGATGGCCGCCGAGTGACTTGTGCAGTCCAGCATTGCGAATTGCTCCATGTACAACATCTGGCAATCCATAACCCTGTCTCAGGGTCATAAAATTTCCCTTCTGGGAACAAAATATTTCCTTCGGGAAACGATGAATTCTCTTCGGAGAACAAATAATGTCTTTAGAGACACAAATCTGTGTTAAGTGCAGTTACACTAAAACGTTGAAAAGTTATTGTTTGAAAACGTTGATGTTACTAAGTTTAAAATGTAAGTTAACTATACTTGTTACAGCTACCTACATTCCCAAAAAACTTGAGAATAAATGTTAATGTTTTACTGTTATTGTTGGCAATGCTGATACTGTATGCAAACAGCTACATGCCATAAGCACCAAACCAGGGCTCAATTTCATAAAACTTTTACAGCTGTAATTTACAAGTGTAGTTATTGTTTCAGACCTCTGAAACAATAGCTACAAGCGTAAAAGTTTTATTAAATTGATCTTTAAATTCATATATTTTGATTAAAAGATAACATTGCCTGCCTTCAGTAAAATGGTGTCAATCTTTACTGTCGGTATGGGGTTTTACCACTCCTTACATGTGAAACCCGACCACGTTTGTTTGTCAGACACTGTTTCAAATAAACACCTATTTCAAATAGGCACCCATCCTTGTGTAAATCCATGTGCGGTAGATCTAGAATTTTGTTCATGTTCACAGTTACAGTACTTCCTCTATTAAGTGGTCATTTCTCAAAAACCCAAAATATGTATTCACCAGTCCTTTACTGGAAATGGTTCTCAAGGTCCTGAGGGTTTCAGCTTAACAGAGGGACTGCTGTACAGGGTTCTATCTAGGGTATTTGAGATGTAGAAGCTTCCCCCCCAAAACGCCCAGCTTCTCCCCCAAAAAATATTGTTATCATTACTGTATATAAGTAACTATATCGGAAAACTCAGTGCACGAGGTCAGTGCACATAAAGTAAATATTCCCTGTCTAAGGACACTATATGACAAGGAACATGGAGTATTACAAACTGCTGGCCAGTTGTCCTGGAGTCAGTGGTAGATCATTACAAACGTGTAAAGAATCGCAGATTGGCTTTGTAATTCAATTCAATTTCAGTTCAACTTTTTGGAGAAGGAAAATACATTTAGATCCTCAAGTTGATCAGGGAGATTTTCCAAAGATCAATTGCCATGATTTGTTTTCCAGTATTTGTTTTCACACGCGATTAGACACGTCAGTTAACTCGTATCTGCCGCGTCAGTTAACTTATTATATACACGTCAGTTATTAATTACACGGTTTACAGTACGTTGTTATCTGAGAATTTTGTAGTTGTTACGACCATTAGCTACCATTGGTAAGAAATGGAAAAGTGCCGTTGTCGAGTTTATTTATGTTATTCACTTACTAACGATGAGTATGTACAAATATTTGTGCAATTTGATGTCGGGTAACTCTTCTGTTCACTTTAGTAAATATCGGAGCTGATTGTAATAAATAAATAACATTGTCAGAACGTGATCACGACTAAAAAATAAAACAAGATACTACTGTAACATTATCTCAAAATTGCCTCAAAATGCACCAGATTGCATCTCAGCGCATATTCAATTCAAAAAATTTCCGGGGGGGCATGCCCCCACACCCCCCTATGAAGCTTGTGGCCTTCGGCCACTCGGACTTCTCCCCCAAACGATAAATCCTAGATAGAACCCTGCTGTATATGATTTACATTTTTTTTCAGAAATTTGCTAATATGATAACTTTGATGATGACAATGATGATAACTCGGTCCTTGTAGTGACATTACATAGCGTGACAAAAACGATACCAAATTAACGAACGATCTTCCAGTCCAACAAAACAAAAAATCATCCTCGACAAACCAAGATACTTTTCCAATACAGAAGCTCTTGAGACGTTAAGTTGCAAGCCACAATGGTGCTTGGTGGACATGTGTTTTTATCACATCTCTTGGACTTGGAACACTTGCACCAGTTATACAGTCAATGAACCATTTTTTAAGTTGTGCTTCCATACCTGTGACAGTACCACATTATATCGTTAAATAGTTTTTATGAAAAATCAGAGGCAGACAGCCTATGGTGTATTTCTCATTTAGCTTAATATCTTTGACAGTAACATTTTCGACATCACAAATTCCGTCTCTAGATATTTCCGTGCAAATTTTCATCGTAAGCTCACTCATGTACGCATTGCGGACCTATTTTTATTGTCTCCTACGATAATTCACTTCATATCTTCTTATCAACATTTCCTTTATGACAAAAGGTACTTAAGTTTTTAGTTAGCACAGTCTCGACTCAAAAACACAAAATTTCCCTTTACATAGCTTCCTTTCACTCCAGGAGTCAATAACGGAGACATGTTGTGTTGTTCTAACTTTTGAGTCCGTCAACGAAATCCTATGGTGTGACCATTCAAACTAAACCTCTTCGCCAGTAGTTTTGCTTGGTACCACTTGTTTTTCGATATTTTACAAATTGAAATTTGGGATTTTATATGAATTTTTTTCTTTGGCACCCTTGGAAGATAAAGATTAAGGGTAAAGAAGTTAAAGGTTAAGGGTAAATTGACTGTATACCCGTAATATTACAGATCGATCCCTCTTACAAAATGGAGCCGCGGCACTTGGAACCTGGTTCAGTCGACTGTGCTCTTTACACCTTGCATCGTGGCATTGCTATCTCTGACACACCTCTTGACGAAGATGATGAATCCAGAATTAAACGTGAAGAGCAGCGCGAAGAAATGAAGAGGCTCAGAAGCTTGGAAGGAAGGTAAATTGGGCAGTTCGCTGGTCTGTGTAGGTGGCGAATATCGGCATTTCCAGGTGGGGTAGGGGGGGGGGGGGGGGGGAGGGAGGGAGGGGGAGAGGGGGTACTCCTCTATATAAGCTCTTTACATATATGCGGCACAGTTGGATAAGGCTTTCAAACCGTTTTGGTCTGAAAATGTACAATTGTGATCTGAAAATGGGTGTATTTGCTTTCTGGTCTAGAAGTAGTTATACACTTTTCCAATTTTGGCTTAAGAAATGAGGAACATTTTATTGTCGAGTCAGAAAATGTGTAGCGAAAATCGCGGATTAAGGTCTGAAAATGGTTTAGGGTTTCAAGAAGCGATCCACTCACCCACACCAATAGGTTTAAGGAGTACCCCCACCCCGGAAGTCCAGAAATCCACCGTCTCCTTATTTATGTGTATATGTACAGTCAACTCCCGCCTTGTGGACACCTCACTTTAACCAATAACGGACACCCAGTTATTACAGACAGGAATTCAAGTCCCACAAATAAAACTTAGGGATGTGGTCATTACAAGTATACTTAACGAGGACCCGCATTGTGTAGGGGTAGTGGCGGCTATGTAAGATACCACCTATCTGATGAGCCTTGTCGGCAAAATTTATTAGCCTAAAAATTGGAGATGAGACTTTAATATTCTGTGTGCATGAAGCTTGCATTGCTAGGAAAACGGCACAGGAAGGTTTGAATCTTTTTCTCAGTTTCTACGCCTGATAGAGTGGGCCTATACCAACAAGACACCATCTTTTTAGAGGGGAGAGGT
The DNA here is from genome assembly GCA_024195265.1 of Dendrophyllia cribrosa. Taxonomy (NCBI): domain Eukaryota; kingdom Metazoa; phylum Cnidaria; class Anthozoa; order Scleractinia; family Dendrophylliidae; genus Dendrophyllia; species Dendrophyllia cribrosa. Next base: position 15,568,386 of record JAJLRJ010000006.1, on the reverse strand, counting down.
GGGTACATGAAGAGACCACTAGTCGATTCGTAAAACGGTGGGTCCTGTCCGAGTGCAATAGTTTTGACCATTTCCCTAACTGAAAATAACTCCTACTGTTAGACAAACTTACAGACTGTCCTATTAGGGACACCAAAGCGGGCTCCGTATTAGCGAAAATTGACTGTATTTTCACCATTGCGTGGCGAGAAGTAGAAGCCTGTTCGTGAGTTGATGTTGACATAGTCTACAAATAGGTTTGATGTTGGCTTCTTGTGTTGTTGTGTTACTTAATTTGTAATTAAGTTTAGACTGTATTCTATTTTCGAACTTGATCCACGGGTTGCTCTGTTTTTTAGGTCCTCGGAGATGTTCCCTCATGAGGTGGTTTGCCCCTTATGCAATGTTCAATGCAGGCATCCGAGGGGTGTGGCTTTTCATCTTAGAAGCGCTTCACACAGGGAATTGGAAGACCAGCTGTACCAGGACTAGCTGAATCACAGTTCCCTTGATGGGCTAGTTATTATTACTTAGTGGTGAAAGCCTCGCAAACCGAGTTGGACGTTTGTTTTTCGATAGCAGAAAAGGAAAGCATCTGAAGAACTGAAGTTGTCCTTGTTTGGATTTACTCAAAATACTGACGAGCGTTTTTCTGTTTGGTGCTAAATGCAAAAGAAGCCGATAGATCGCTATACAGAATATTGAACAAATTTGTTGATGCAAAGAAGGGGAAAACATCCGAACTGTTGAGGTTGTTTGGGCTCAGACAAAATACTGGTGGGCTGCAGTGGCTGTTTTATACGTTTATCTATGTAGTGCTAAATACGGAACGAACTGGCTCGATATCCCGAAGATTAGTAACTCTTTATGCTAAAGAAGGGGACAACATCCGAACCATCAACGTAGTTATTGCTTTCGTTTGTTAAAAATACTGTTGAGCCGCTCCAGTAGTTGTCTAGTGCCGGCCGAATGCAACGGAAGCTGCAAAAGGTTGGGAATTTTTTTTAATGGCAAAGAAGGGGAAACATCTGAACGGCCAAAGTAGTTATTGCTTGGGTTGGGTCTAAATACTGTTGAGTTGGTTCTGTGTTGTTTTGTAACTAATGCAAAGGGAGCTGGACCAATTCGCAGAAGGTTGCAAATAGTTTCATAAAGGAAACATCTCACCTGCTGACGGTATGCTTGTTTGGGCTACTGCTGAGAAGAATAGCTGCTTCTACATGTATCTGTTTAGCGTTGAATGTTAACTGAGCTGAATCAACATCCGGTCAGATGGTTGGAATCTGTCTTTAATTGCGAAAAGTGCAGTGACGATATCGACAATAATCTTGATGATGGTGACCATGACGATGAGGCTAGATGTTGGTGAGGACCATGGGGGCAATGATGGTTATGAACTGGACTACTCAAAAACTGTGATGGTAATGACCATGGCGTTGATGATGTAGATTAGACGATATCTATAACTATGTAGATGACCATGAAGACGATCATGATGAAGATGGCGCTGACAAGAACGATATTTTATGATCACCTCTCACAGATCCTGATTTTTACAAAGATTGTGTTATGACGGAGAGAGATGTCAGTAAAACGCGGGGTCAGGGCCGGGGTCGGGATGGGATTAGGTCTAGGATTAGGTATGGGATTAAATATAATCCTATACCTAATCCTAACCCTATGCCTAATCCCATACCTAATCCTAGACCTAATCCCACCCCGACCCCGGCCCCGGCCCCGACCCCGCGTTTTACAGACACCCGACGGAGGGTGGCCAGCAATTACGAAGATTTCAAATTACGCTATTTTAAGCCGGTGTTTTTCGTTACAACTTGATATTTTAGCCTATTCATCATTCATATCCTGCCCAATGTAAATATCAAGATATTGGAGACAGAAGATTCACGAAAACGAAATACTTGGATCGTTTAGAATTGTAGAACTGCAAGATGATTTGTTTAGTAATATATTGTTGTTGTTTCGCGTCCGTGTTTTGAGGAGAAATGTGCCGGGAAACTCCTCCCAATTTCAAGTGTTTAAAATTTTAAAAAAGAAGTTTAAATTTAAATTTTCCTGATTACAGAAGAGAATTAGACCAGACATTTCCACTTTAGTTACTGTTGTTACGTTGTACATTTACTATTAACAAAATGTTAGTTGTTGAAATACAAATAAACATTGTATAAATATGATTTCGAGAAATAAAAGTGCAGTATAATGTTTCTCCAGATCTCCACTGAGTATCACCTCTTTACAGCGGCTCTTTGTTGTTGTGGTGGTAGCTATTTGATGCAGTAAAATGTACTACTGCTATTTAACATCATTTGTATAAACTACCGCCACTGGCCTCTTCGTGGACGTAAATTTGTATTAAAAAAGAAACAAGAGGTTCAGCACATCAATCAAAAATCCAACTAAGGCGATTTCGCTGGGGCTGGGGCTACCTTTCAGTCTAATAACAATAGGCCATTTCCGAGTTACGTTATGCCTCGTTGTCCAAGCGAGGCTAGGTGCACAACCTTTCATATCAAAATGGTTTTTTATTCAAATGCAAATAAAACTCATCTTCATATGAAAGGTTGTGCACCTAGCCTCGCTTTGACAACGAGGCATAACGTAACTCGGAAATGGCCTATTACATGTATTTCGATAGCCTCTGAACAGGCTTCTTTTTGGGGAATTGGGTTAGGTTAAAATCGGCGAGCGAAGCGAGCCAAGCGCGGACTGGGGAAGAGAGAAGGGGCGGTTGGAGAGAAGAGGAAAGGGGCGCTTGGCTCGCTTGGCTCGCCGATTTTAACCTAACCCAATTCCCCAAAAGGAAGCCTGTTCACAGACTAGTATTTCGAACAAAAGCGATCTTAGTCTTTATAGAATCCAGGTGTCTTTTCCGAGAACTGTACATCGCCTGCTGCGGTGTTTCATTTTTTCAGTAATTCTTCAATTTGCTTTCGAATTTTTACCGTTCTCGCTCTGGAAAACAAGCAAACCTTCGCGGACACAATTTCCATAATAATTATCTCAAAATTCTTTATTGCCAATCGTTTTGATTACTCTTTAGTTATTTTGGACAGATCTAACCAACGATCAGGCCCTTCCTCGACGCGACTTTCGCTCCGAAAAAAGGGACGCCTGGTTGTGCATATTGGTACATACCAAGATCGCAAGCCATTGTGGGTTCACATGCAGAATGTATTTCAAAGTACGCTTCACATGACAGTATGCAGGCTTGTTGAAGGCACAAATGTAATAACTGTTCACAAATGTAATAAAGATCACAAATGTAATAACATTTGGTCACAAATGTAATAAAGGTCACAAGTGTAATAACATTTGGTCACAAATGTAATAAAGGTCACAAGTGTAATAACATTTGGTCACAAATGTAATAAACATTTTGACGAAGATAAAAAAGCAAATCACATTCAGACACAAAGTTAATCACCTGTCAATCGAATTGTAATATATATTTTTTTTAAAAAAAGAAAAACCAAATGGAATGAAACATTAGGCGGACTGGACATGACGTCATGACGTCATGGAGCAGCGTGAAGCATACAGTTTCCGAACATTTGACTATAGTGTCACTTATCCATCACACAGTTCTGGGACACGTTTTATTGTTGCAATCTAGTGAAAGATTTAGAGGACCTATGACGTCAAAACAATGGTTTAATCGCCTGGAATTTCAACAATTTGATTCGTTGCATTGCTTAAACGAACTTTCACTGACAACTGTACAATATAACTAACATTCATTTATTAAATGACAAGTTCCTCATTGTGGTCCTGCTATACATGGCCGGGAAACTGCAGTTGTGCAATTTTGCACACAAAACAGGAACTGTGAACCGGAACATCAAACCTTACACCAAGCACGACTTCCCTCTTGCAAACACACAGTATAATCAATCTGTAGTCAATGACTATATTATCGGTAGTCAATAAAGTTTATGTGCTTTGTGTATTTTATCTCAAACAAACAAACTATCAAATATCAAGGGAAATAAAGATCATTAAATATGATTACTAACAGTAAAAATTTGCGTATAACTGAAACCAACACGCGGTTAACCCATAATGGCCTGAAAACTGAAACAGATTTCTAGTCGGAAACGCCAGTTTAAATTACCGGTAGTAGAAATAACACAGACTAAGGCTCAAAACCAAAGTATGACAGTGTCCATTATATATTGTCAGACTCTAATAAAGTTGTCAAGGCAAAAGAGCAATAGAACGAACCTATAATGAATGTTTTTGCAAACGAGCAAAAAGCTTCCTCAATAGGCACTAAACAAGTAAACAAAATGTACAATTATGGTTGGTAAAATGGTTTTGATACAGTTTTATATGCGGGTGTTTGCATTATTCCTCCAAAAAATACCAGATATTGCAAACCAACCATATTCTAGTGGAACTAATCTCACCCACGCGTGATACCATTTAGGGGAATTAATTACTTCTCGAAGACGTTCAACAGCACTACTGCATTTCCCCTTCAGCATTACTAGTTTTCGTATGCTTATAACGATAGTTGCTTCGGCAAGTTCGGGAATGTACACTCTGGGGCAAGGCATCTTATCCACGGTTTCTCTGAAGAATGTATTCACAGCTCTTAAGGATGCTCTCATGAACGGGAAGGCCTTCAAGGTAATCTTGATGATACTTTCCAGCACATCGTTGTTTAAAAAATGCTGTGTGTAGCCTGATTCTACTCCATTCCGTAGCTCGTCGTCTGCGTCCCCGCCACTTCCACCTTCACCACCTGTATCCCCTTTGCCAACACCACTTGTGATCCCTCTACTTTCGCCATCATCTTCCGTGTCCCCGTCACTTCTGCCGTCACCACCTGTATCCCCTCTAATTTCGCCATCACCACCTGTGTCCCCCGCCACTTCCGCCAACACCACTTGTGGTCCCTCTACTTCCGCCATCACCTTCCATGTCCCCGTCACTTCTGCGTCACCACCTGTATCCCCTCTAATTTCGCCATCACCACCGGTGTCCTCGCCGCTTCCGCCATCACCTTCCATGTCCCCGTCTCTTCTGCCGTCACCACCTGTATCCCCTCTACTTTCGCCATCAACATCTTTGTCCACACTACTTCCGCTATCGCCACCTGTGGCCCGCCCACTTCCGCCATCGCATTCAGGCCCATCATTTTGACTATCACAAAACCATGGCATAAGACTCACGTAATGCTCACCCAGAGCGAAATGACCGAGGTACACAGTGGCCAGTGGGGCGCTTGATGAGGGTTGAAATAAGTGCTGTGCACCAGGTCCAAGCGTAGATATGACTTGAATGTTAATATTATATAGATTTGCTGCTGCAAATAGAGTTATTTGATTCCCAAAAGTGTTACATCTGGCCATGTATTCTAAATATTCTCCCCAAGAAGTAAACTCTGGAAGAAACTCCAAAAGCGGAAAACCCTCGTCATCGACTGCATTGTTCTCCAAATAACTTACTATTTCCTCACGTATCGTTTCAGGGGATCTGAAAATCCCCAAAGCAGGTAGCTGATTCGCTAAAGCAGCAAATTGGCAGGATCCATCGCCCGGTGGATTGTATTCAATATCGAAACCCTGATCCTCAATTATTTTCTTGTAATCATCTGGTTCCATTGGGATATAATACCTACTATGATGCGCTTTTTGTCTTTTCTTTGATAGCCTTGCCGCTCTTTGTTTCCTTTTCTCTTCTCCGAGGGTGAGGCTTGTAATGTCGTCGGCCGGCAGCCATTTCTCTTCCTTTTTGCCAGTGACAGGGGAGGTGTAGGCAACTTTATATGCGTGGCGATGAATGTTCCGTTTTATTATTGCGGCCTCAATGACATAACGCCTCTTTTGTGCACTTTTAATGCCTCCTTTCCTTGGCAAGCGCACGTATACCTTTTCTCCAACATTATATTTCGAGGGTGGATGGGATCGCAAATGTCCTCTAACCATTCTCTCGCTGCATCGGTCACTTGCTTTTGCAGCCTGCTTCCTGGTGATTGAGGCATGTTTAGAGCGCCGTCTTCGGTCGCCTTCTGATGGGTTACACGTACCAGCATTTTCGACCACCTCTTCATCTGTCATGGCTGTGTTGTATGAATTACATTTGCGTGCAAAGAACACTTCAAAGGGTGTTTTGTAGGATAGAACTTCTTTTGGGTCTTCATTTAAGATGCGCTGGTAGTTTCGCAGACTCTGTGCCCAAATTACACCTTTCGCACCCATTTGAATAAAGTTGTATTCCATCTTGGATCGTAAAGCCCTATGGCTACGTTCAACTTTTCCCTGAGATTGTGGGTGGTACGGACTACTACAAATTATTTTGATTTGCAACTGGCGGCAAAGCTCCTTGACAGCTCCTTTGAACTCGCTCCCTTGATCACACTGAATGACACGAGGAGGTCCATGTTCCAGATATATGATTCGCAATTCATCCGCGATGTTCTTACTGCTTTTCTTGCTAACAGGACGAAGCCAAACAAATCGACTGAAAACGTCCATAACTGACAAAACATATCTGTATGACACGCCATTGAGCTTGACAGCACCTTTCTGTCCCATATCCATTAAGTCAATCTGGTGTCTTATTTGCACGTCTCTAGCCCGATTGGCTTCAATCTCGCCTTATTAAAAAACTTTGCATTCCTTTTGTAATGCTGTTTGTCAGTGTTAAGAAATTCTTGCACTTTTACCTTACTAAGACCCGCGAAGTTCTGCTTGAGAGAGGACACTAACTTTGTAGCCCCCGATCCTTTTAACCGTTCATATTCATCCGCAACAACCTTCCTCACTTCTGAAACTCTTAGTATCCGACGCCCTTTCGCTTTGGAGTGGATAGATTTACAGCTGCCTTCCTCCCTAACTGTTAAATCTCCCTGGGCTCTCCAGTAGCGCACAGCTGCTGATCGCTGCGCTCTTGTTCGTTCCTTTACAGCTGGTAGCCGTTCGCCTTCAATTATTCTGACCAGAGCGTCATAAATCTCATCGGGAATGGCTGATTTATCTCGATTTCCGCGTCCTTTGCCTTTTTTCTCCTTGGCCACGGAGTTACGGAGAGCTAACAAGCAGAAAAAGAGAGCCAAAAGCACTGCACATACAGTCTTCATCTTGTTCCTGAATGGCGCTGCGCACTAATGACGTCACAGACTTTTGACCCCCGCTGTGACTCAGACAAACAACTCCTGCATAAGAATTTTGTATGAGAAAGTGGTGTTGGCGAGCACTTTGATGCGGCTTTTATTGATATTTTCGCAAGAAAATCGGACACCCGGCTCAATGTTGAATAGAAAACCTAAAAATTATTCTTGGAACATCTCAAACTTTGGTTAAAATGCAAAGAATTTACAAAAACCGGCAATGTTATTGTCTGAAAGATTCCACTTTCGAGAGGTTCTCAGTCACGCAGGGGGTCTATCTATTTTTAGTAACAGGGCGCAGCGCTATTCACCAACGATGCAACAACAACAACAACAACGATGCACGTGTATTCCAAACTGGAATGCTGTGTCTAGACACTGACCAGACTTGATAGCGGAAAAAAAGACCTATTCTGGACAGACTGACCAAGTTCTATTTCGAGGTTGTCTCTGAGTTGAAATTCGATTTACGACTCAAGGCACTAAGAAATCCCACTTTCAAATTTCTTTGGTACGTGCTACGACAACTACTGAACCAGGGAACGGTATTTAAACAATGGAACATTGTCCATTGTCCACGTATCGTTTTACAGTCCTATGTAAATTTGAGTAAGCGCATTACTGGCAAGTCCAAAAACCAACTAATTCTAATAAAAGACACCGGCCATGGTCAGTCTTGCGGTGAATTGTTTTTCGATATTTTGGGAGAGGGAAAACAGCAGTCAAAATAACTAGTTATTCTGATCCAGACACTTTGGAGTAAACTAGAGCAACTTTAAAACCTTTGTAGAAGGTTAATACGCCGCGGGCAATAAAAAGCTTAACACCTTGGAAGAGATCAAAGGAAATGCTACAATATTTTATAGGTCAAATTCTGTTAAGACCAAAATCAACAGGAAATCAATATACGGAAAACAGACCAGCTACGTGACCGCCCAATGAAAGACAAGCGGCACAAATAAACATGTGTTCAGTTAACACTAAGAATCCTACAAAGTATAATCTACCCGTTATAAAGAAAAAGAAGGAGTGATTTGTGATTTCGTTGTGATTTGCTTTCTTATCCTCGTGAAGATGTTTGTTACAATTGTTACACTTGTTTTGTCACTTGTGACCTTTATTACATTTGTGACCAAATGTTATTACACTTGTGACCTTTATTACATTTGTGACTAGTTATTACATTTGTGCCTTCAACAGGCTCCATACAGCGATGACCTTGGGTGGCGAGTTATTTGGTTCGTAGAGGTTATAAAATATTTACTAGAAGAAAAGTTTGATAGCGAAAACAATAAATCGCTATCTTGAAAAATATTACACCCACGGTTCTGTATCGCACTCTACGCTTGGTCGGCCAAATGACTGTGTTGTGTTTATTAATATATTATAATCCAAATTATTAATATATATTAATCCAAAGAAAACAAAAATTGTTATCTTTCAAAAGAAAAATAGAAAATCAACAGCTGATAAGCATAGCTTTAATTTTATTGATGAAAACATAGAAATTGTCAACAATTACACATATCTGGGAGTAAATGTTTCTGCAAATGGAAGCTTTAACAATAATAAAGAAACATTAAAAGAAAAAACAAGAAGATCTATCTTTGCAACAAGACGTAATCTTGACTTCTCTAGTTTACCAATTGATATCAATAATAAACTTTTTGACACCTTATTTCTTCCTATCTTATTATATTGTTCTGAAATATGGGGTATCTATGATAATAATGATTATAAATCCTGGGAAAAAGACATAATTGAAAGAACGCACGTGTATTTTTGTAAAATGTACTTGGGTGTAAACAAAATATCCCCAAATGCAGCATCCAGAAACGAACTTGGTAGATTACCTCTAAAATCCCACATCGAACTTAATATTCTTAAATTTTGGATACATCTAGAAAATCAACCAGATGATAGCATCGCAAAACTCTGCTTAAACATCTCTAAAGAAATGGCAGATACTTTACAAACAGGTTTAATAAATAAGGTAAACCATCTTTGTACAAAACACAACATTGATATTTCTTATTTAGACTTTGATAACCCTTCCAATATACTTTCACAAGCAAAACAGAATATTAAGACTAGTCTCATGAATCACCAAATCAATCTATTAAATTCAAATAAAAAACTCAAATTTTATACAATTTTCAAAAATGATACAAAACATTCTGTTTTCCTTAACTATATAAAAAATCAAAAACACAAGAAGGCTGTTACTAAATTTAAGATAGGGAACCACAAATTGAGAATAGAAACTGGAAGATATTCAATACCAAAAACTCCAGAAAATTTAAGGATATGCACTCACTGCAATTCAGATTCTGTTGAAAATGAAATACATTTCCTTTTTCACTGTGACTTATACGCTAATCTCAGAAGTACCTTCTATGATGAAATAGATAAAAGAAATAGACACTTCAAAAACCTAGATAATACATGCAAAAGTATGTTTCTGTTTAACAGTGTTGATCCTTTTATTTGTAGAGCAACGGCTGCTTTTATATTTAATGCAATGAATAAGAGAAATGAAGATATGTTTTAAAACTACACATAAGAAATAATTCCATATTATACACAATACTGTTACTTCCTCTATTTATTTTATTTGTAATTAACCTTGATACAGTAATGTACAATGAACTTCTTTTTGTAATTTTTATTATCTGGGAATACCATGTATAGAAATGGGAATACCTGAATAAATTGTTGTTGTTGTTGTTGCTTCGCGTGAAGAGCTTGTTACTATGGAGACAATTTAGCCTGCAGTGCAGGCGTATTTTGGGGGCGATCGATCACTTAGTAATGTCTGGGCGCCATCTTGGAATATGAAATTAGAGGAAGATTGGAGAGAAAAAGTTCTCGACATTAATCGACATCTTTAGCTTGTATGTTTTGTTTTCCCAATGTAGGTCACGTGATGTTCTCAAGAGAATTTGTCCTTTGTCTTTTTATAAATTATGCATACATATGCACGTGAAGAAAACAAAATTTAAAAGAAACAATTCTCAAGGGTAACATCACATGATCTACATTGGGAAAACGAAACATCAAGATAAAGAGGTCTATTATTAATGCGTTTTAGAAGTAATTTATTAAAACATGAGACAGTGTTTCATCAGGATATCCAAACACCGAGAAGTGGGTTGAAAAACGAGGCGCAGCCAAGTATTTTTAACCCACTTCGAGGTGTTTGGATACCGATTAAAAACTCTTTTGAGTGTTTGATATAGCTTCTTAAACTAATCATTAGAAAACGAAGGAATAAAATCGCCAAAATTTATGTTAAAACCACCGTCACGCTTTTGATTTTCTTTGTTTAAACTTAATGAATTATTTACGAGTTTAAGAAAACAAAATGTTCTCAGCACGTTTTTAAAATTTCGGCCAATCACAGCCTCGTGGGTCTGATAAAATAAGGTGGTTCTTATCAATCGATCCTTTATTTAACGTGGTCAGTGCGCTTAGCTTAAGAGCTAGTTTCCACGAAATAATAAAGATAAAAGATACGAAATAAAACTTCATTAGAAGTGTATAAATTTAAGTTAAGCTATAATTACAAATGATTACGAATTAAAATAGTCATTAACTAAATGTAAAAGTTGTCTATAGTTGTCGCACATAACTGTCATAGCCTCGTGAGATTCGATATCTATTTAGGCAGGCTATAAAAAAATGATTTGAGTTACAATATTTACATGTATCTAACTAAGTGTAAAATATAAAATGTAAAAGTAGTAAAACGTGTCTTATAAAAGAGTTTTATATTAATCATTAATTCGTATGGTTGCCTGTGAAGGTCAACACACTACAATTCTAATACACAATGACTTGTAGCCTTTCACTCCCAGAATCAATTATGAAGACAGAGCCGACATGTAGTGCAGTTCTAACTTTTGAGCCTGTCGACGGAATCTTATGGTGTGACCATTCAAATGACACCTATTTAGCAGTACTTTTGCATGGTACCATTTGTTTTTCAATATTTGAAAACATATTTGTTCTTAAAGTTTGATTTTTGTTCGGAGTTAAAGGATTAAGCGTGGGAAACAGAACACCCGGTGTTCGTTACAAGGAGTGACTTGCATATTGATGTGAAACTGTTTTTCCCACTGTAGAATTTACATGGACTGTTTTCACGGTCAGATATCTTGAATATCTTGCCTTCTTCGCTTATTTAAAAAAGTGGATCCCATTTTCGATTCCGTGCTACAAACGTTTGATGTTGATCCATCTCTAAAACACTCCGCTGTACTTAGTAATCCATTTAATTTCAGGACTGTCAAATGTCCGTCAAATTAAAATAAAGTGTGTGTTGCATAAAAAATGCCTATTAGCTCTTTCCGTTCTCGTTTATATAATTTTCAAATTTTCACTGTTGTTTGATCACCAAATCGTTTTTGTGAAAGTTTGTAGCCTGACGAAGACGATATTACGAAACCGTTGTCACTAAAATAAGTTATTTTAATTTCCAGTTGTTACTGTTCTCGAGTGCAAGCAATATTAAAAAAGGTCAGGTTTTTGCCCTAAAGGAGGCAATCAGTCGGAAACGCGAGTTTCTCAATTTTCACACATTTTTTTTAGCAATTACTCAATTTGTTTTAAAATTTTTACCTTTCTCGCTGTTGCCCAGAAATTGAAAATTGTGAATTATTCCTGGAAAACAAGCAAAAGTTCGCGTGAGACAATTTCATGATCAATAACCATCCTTAACGATCAATCGTTGAGTTATTCTGAACAAATCTGTCATTTAAATATCATACAATATAATAACTATATATATGCAGATTTCTAATATTTGTTCAATCCACTTTAATGTCACGTTCCTATTGTTGAAGAAAATTACCTTAACGAGATTAGTTTTCAGGTCTGAATATCGACGCAGGATCCATTCAAATAACTGATGCAAACCAAGAAAAGAAAATAGATAATTCTAAAAAACACCTGCGACTTCAAAACTCGTGAATTATTGAGTGGGATCACTTTGATGCAGCTCCGGTAAAGCAAAACTGAACACTAAGACGACCAACGATACTTCGCAGAAAATTGATTTGAAACAAGCGAAACGTGAACTGGATACAGCAACATGGCTGAATCAACGAATTTTACCACTTCACTTAAAAATTCTTCGGAACAAACTAATGCAACTTATGCTCAATGCCCAGGATTAGTTGCACAAAATGTCGTTTTAGGAACGGTGTGTTTGCTTGGGATCATGGCAAATTCGGTTCTTCTCGTTTTTAGCTTCAAGCACCGCCATGGCAGATTAACACCGGATAAAATGCTTATCACAAATTTCGCAGTAGTGGATCTCATTGCTTGTATTATTAGCCTCCCACTTCATGTTAGAGCTTTAAATGGTAGCTCCGAACTCGCGGATAATGCAGGTAACTTTGGTTTGTATTATGATGTAATACTGTTATCCAACGTAAATGTTTGCGAGTTAATGAGAATTATCTTGTTTTAGCCTTCAAGCCCGTGGCAATTTAAAGAAAAGTTGTTGGATAGCGCTTTCATTTTTCTGTTGTGCTGCGTTTATAATGCTGTCTATGATGGTTCTTTAAACCTTTGAATCTGTAAAGGAAATCCTTTTAGCCGTAGTTGTACTGTTTCTCTATGACTAAGCGGGTTTTTTGGAGGAAAATCTGAATCCGGATTATTGAATCCAAAAAATAATTGCGTTTTTTATTCAAATTCAAAAACGGATCATGAACCCATTAAATCCATTCTCCTGTGAAATTCATCAGATAAAATCTAAATAAGGATTTTTGACATTTGGGAATGCATTCGAAAAAAATACACCTGACTAATAACTTTAACCAACCGCGGTTTTTGTTGCGTAAAATAATCCGTTTTCGCCCTTTTCGTATTTTTAGTAGTTTTCGTTTTTTGGTCACGATCGATCTGAGATAACAAATCTGATTTTGGATTCTCCCAAATAACGCAGCCTTACATTCAATGAAAAAACAAAACAGGGAAAAGTATCAAGTGGCCCATAAGGTATCGCTTTTATTCACGACTTTTACATCTTATCGTGAACCAATAGTTGTAATCTTCTGTTTCGAAAGTCTTCGGAAATCTTCCGAAGACTCTCTTTGGACTCTGGTAATTTCTTGAAATCTCCGTATGATCTTCGGTAATTCTCGTATCACATGGCTATGTGTTTTATTCACGGTTTTATCACACTGATCAGGGACACCCAACGAGCCGATTCGGTGGAAAAACTGTTAAGCCCAGTCATCTTTAAAATTATTAATTAATTAATTAATTAGGCTAACTTGAAATGTGATAAATTTTAAATTAACATCGCAGCGTTATACTGAATGATGAAATGACAAAACTATTTTTGTACCCTGAAGAAGGCAGCATTGCAGAAACGACGATGAAGAAAAATTATACGAACAGCGTCAAATTTTACATTTTTTTTATTTAACTTGAAATGTGGTCTCAAACTTTCGTAACATCGGAAAATTTAACGCTTTATATTTTATTTCGGAGGGATAAAAAAATGTGGTTTTGGTACTTAGAGCAGTTTTCAATTGAGTGTCGTAAAACCAAAACCAAAGTAATTACTCTGACCAATCACAGCAGTCGTAAACAATCCAATGAACCAATCAGAGCTCGAAGCAATTAGACTGTCGGCGGCGCCAAGCGGGGAAACGCGTGCGAGCAAGTCACGATTGGTTTGGGTTTTACTTCTGATTGGTCGAGAAAGTGGCGCGAGATTTTTTTTCCAATCACAAAGCGTAGCAATGCAAAACCAAAGCAATTGTGTAATTACTTTTGACACTCAATTGAAAACTGCTCTAATATCGTCAGATAGGATTTTTAAAAAGACAAAGCAGCTAGAAAATTCGAGGAATACGATTCTCGTTTTTCCCCGTTTTTTCAGCTGAAAGAACCGAAAATATCAAAGTGTATTAGCTTTCACCAAGAGAAAATAATTGGACAATTATAATCTCTTGCTTTCACATAGTTTCCTTTCCAAGCATTTTCCTAAACATTCTCGTTGGGTACCCGTGACTGGTTTTCTTTGTCAGTATTTAATATGATTTTACTTGCTTTGTTCATACAGTGTGTTTGGCCAGATTCTTCACAATGTTTACGTGTTTCGCTGTTAACATCCTAACCCTTGCCATCATCGCTATTGATCGCTATGACGCCATTTGTTTGGCACCCAACCGTAAAATAACCTGCAAGAAAACCGCGTATTTCCTCACCTTCGTCTGGTTGTTTGCATGTTGTACCGCGGTAACCGGGGGAACCGGGCACATATTAACTGCCATACGGAGAGCACACGTTTGCAGCAGTCCCGGACGGGTAATCCACACCCAGGCGCTTATCGGGAAATCAATCATGGTCGCCGTTGTCGCCCTATGGATTGTCCCTTCACTGTTTATAATGTTCAATCGATTTTACGGTATTGTCAAGTACGTTCGGGAGTATTCGTCCTATCTTCAGTCCGTTCTCGGCACCTCGGGCGTGCAGAAGGAAGTTAAACTAACGAAAATATGCGTTGCTTTAATCGCCACTTATCTCGGCTTTTGGGTGATGTTTGCTGTCATGGTGTTTCTAAGAAACATGTATTCCTCCTTAGCAGTGCATTGTACTTATCTCTGGGCGTATTCGTTGGCTTATTGCAGCTTTGCTGTTGTGCCAATTGAATATATGATTCTCGACAAGAGATTTATAACTAGTTTTCGGCAAAAATGGGTTCGAAAGTCAAAAAAGGTTTCACCTAGCCGCGGAGGTGTGTTAATTCGCGTTAACCAATTGAGGAGAGCTAGCACCACAGATAAAGATCTTCGTAGTGAACCAAAAGAAGCAACGTGCTGATCAGTTTTGCATTTCTCCTTAAGATATTAAAGCGAATTCAGTTTTGCCCAGAGCCCTCCCTTGTTTAGATTCAATTGGGCGGTAACCACGTCACCGGGCCTATTCTGGCGATCAGTTGCGGGCAGTATAGTGACGAGGCTGACGAGGAGCGCTTTCCTTCTGCATGGAAAATCCGGTTGTTCCAGTGGTCAATCAAGTGGAACAAACTTGTCCACTGGAAATTTTTCGGAAAAAATGGAATATCTTCAGAGGTAGTCCTCCTTTCTCGGTTTTGCCGAAATGAACGAAAAATCCTGTATCATCGGAATAGGCCATGTTTGTTATTGTAAATCGTTAGTACCCAGTCTCCTCAAGAAAGAAAAAGCAACTTCGTGCAAAAGGAACATGCCCTTCTCGTTCTGTTTTGATTGAGGACAATTTGTCCTGTTCCTTTTAACAGGAAATTCTACCCGGTTTTTCCATTGAAATGGAAAGCGCCCAAGGTCAACCCTTGAAACTATGAAACTCCTGTTTTGTCCTTGGCGTTGTCGGCTCGCTTAAGCCTGGACTCTAGCTTGAGTGGTGACGTCATCGAGGCCCCAGTTTTATGCTTCGCGCGGTAAACGAAACAAGAGAGAACAGTCTAGGTACTTGGCTGACAAAATCCTTTCCTTTATACGAATGCGTTTTGCAATATTGCAGCATTGCTTGTTTTTTTTTTTTAGTTCCTAATAAGCCTCGTAACTTCAAAAGCATTTGACAATGAAACCAAGAGGGTGCATGGTATGTCCAAAACTGTTTTCTTTGCGAAAGAGCGCTAAGGGTAGTATTTATGGACAAGAAATTAGACAATAAAGAACTATTAAAGAAAGCAAAACTCGTCACACTTGAAAATAGGAGAACAAGGGATATTCTGATACTGGTGTACAAAGTTAAATATGACCTTGCTCCAAAATACTTAGCAGACTTATTCATAAAGAACGATGTCAACATCTGGAATTTACGTAACTCTGATTTTCGATTACCGCGTTATAACACCTTTAGGTATCGCAAACATAGGGCCATAGGCCTTTATCGACTTTATCACGCCCGCCATTTTGTATAAAAACAAAAGATTTACACCACTAAGCCTCGCAATGAAAAAGTTAAAAATGAGGTTAGGCGGGCAAAAACAAAGCATTTTATTCTCCGGGGAGTCAACATGGCCGCCGCGTGATAAAGGCCTATTACTGGCCGTGTTTTCACGAGCGATTTTTCAAGTCGCTGAGCGAGTGACAGTCGGAAATCTCGTGAAAACAGTTGCTTGTCCAACTCGCTTAAAGTTAAGCGAGTCGGAGAATTTCAATAGAATTCTCATTAAATTTAAGCCACCAATCCAGGTATCTTAAGCGAGTCGGCAATTAATTTCGGCCAATCACATTTCGCCAGCGTTCAAACAACCGAGAAGGGCCATATGATGTCCGATTTAGGGTGTTAGCTCTATTGTACATTGTACACATTCATTGTATTAGGTAAAATTATGTATTCTAATATATTCTATGGTATTGTATTCTATTGTATTGTCGTTCTTTTGTGCTCTAATATTCTATTGTTTTAACAAAAGAATAAGTGTTACCCCTAAATCGCGCATGGTATAAGAAGGGCACGTCAGAGGTGATATAATTTAAATTGGCCAGAAACGCAATGGTACGCTATCCATTTCCTCATGATTACAGTTTGAATTTTCCACCGTCTCTGATGCTTGAACAAGCGCGATAGCACTGACACCAATAAACATAATAATCATATATTTGCAAGCGTCTCTGTTTCCCGCCATCTTTTTTGTTATTCCGCGAATAACAAGGGACAAACATCAAGAAAAATGAATAAAGCTCTGTCCGTGAAAACGCATAAATTATTTAAGCTGCTTAACGCTGTCGGTAAACAAATCACCCCAAGGAATATTAAGCGAGAAAAACCGCCTCGTGAAAACACAGCCACTATGGTTAAGGCTTACAAAAACAGAAAGAAATGCACAGTCTCTAACTGCCTTTAAGAGCCTACTTAGCTCAATAGGCCTTATTAAATTCACCACCAAGCCTCGTTTGTACGAAATTCTTTGCAGACCCTTGACAAGTTCACGTTGACAAGTTCACGTTGTTTTTGAGTGGGTATTCAGTTTTCAACTTTGCTCCTTTGAGAGTTTACACTTCGAAAGCGAGGCTTGGGGGTGAAATTAGCTAGTCTGACGTAAACATACATAAGGGCTATTGAAAAATTGAGCTGGAAAGATTTTTTTTGACACATGAATAAAGTTGATTGATTGCGGTCCGGACAATGGAACGATAACGCAGGAATTGCGTAATTAGTTCTAAACAGCCGCCATTTTGGATCCGCCATCTTGGATTTGTGGACATTTTCAAAACCTCTTAAGGTGGCTCCATGTAGTTTTTTGGGTCACACTTCCCTTTTTGAATGCGCTTATACATAATCTTACTTCAGCTCAATGAATCTGAATTTGATACCAGATGTTAGGCTTTGATGAAAGTTTTAATTCAAATGCAGTTTTAAAAGTGAAAACGTCAAGCAAAACTGCATTTGAATGCAAAGCTCGATCTCTTTATTGCCGAGGAGTTAGCCGAGCTATTTGCAGGGAGTAATAATCGAAGTCTTGTCGCAATCATTCCTTCGTCGAGTATGCATCTGATCTATGAAGTCCAGCCAATAGAGTAATATTGTGACTGCAACACTCGTATATATAGTCAGTTATGTTTCAAGGCTGTGATCGAATCAACATCTTACGACATTCAAAGTGTTGTGTTAGTCAGTTTGTTCAGTGCGTGTAGGTGAGGAAACTTTCTGTGGTAATTTAATGATAATTTGTAAGAGATATGGAATGTTTTGAACGCTTGTATTTCAAACAGGAAAAAACACATGTTAAAAATGTTTCAGCTATTTTTTTTAAAATTGAATAGTTCAATTTGTTTGAAATTTCCCCATTTAGTGTGCTACACAGTGTAGATTATAGCGCATTTAGTCGCTTATCGCGAGTAACCCAAAAACCGAAAGACGTTTATGAAAAACTGTTTTTCGCCATGTTTGTTTACCGTCGTTATTAGCATAAAAAGAACATCATGCAAAACTTTCATCCAAGTCTAATATCTGGTATCAAATTCAGATTTATTGAGCTAAAGTAAGATTATGTAAAATCACATTAAAAACGAGAAGTGTGACCCAAAAACAAAAATACTTGGAGCCACCTAAAAAACCGTCTAAATTGACCCAAAATAATCCAAACTAATGAAGAATGCAAAAATGGCACAAAAATGTAAAACATATGACGACAAACGTAGGTTTATATCATTAAAAGTAAATAAAATGCAAATTTTGAAAAACATGGACATGACTTCAAGAGCAGTACGTAAGCCATGACATTCTATGACACAAGTTTAAGAGCATTAAAGCTGACAATGAAACCTCGAGTGTATATAGCACGTCCAAAACTGTTTCCTTTGCAGCCCACAAAATGGGACGATGACGTCATATGACGTGTAATTACGTAATTAGTTCTACACAGCCGCCATCTTGGATTTCTAAAAAACGTCATAAAACCGTCCAAATTTACTCAAAATTCATTTAATGCTAAAAATTGCAAATTTCAAAAACTATGGCTGTCAAAATCTTGCTGCCATGGAAACATCAAGTCATGTGATCAATAAAATGTCATCCTAAATTGTGGCCAGATACATTTTAGCAAACGTCACGAGGTTTGGTGGCGTTTGGTTTCATATTTAAAAAGCTACAGATGTTGAAAGTTAGCGCGGGCACTTTGTGTCCCCCGTCCCCACCCAGGCAAAGTAAGATTAAAATAAGGGGTTTGTCAGGGCTTCTGTATTTGTTTGATAAGCTTATGCATGATTTTACAACAATTTGGAAAAGGCTGGTCAGTGATAGTATAAAATAGTTCATTAAGGACACAAATATTGTTTCAAACAACCAAAACAAAGGAAATAGTCAAACTTACATTGTTTAAAAAAAAACAGCTTTTAAAAATCTGGCGCTCACAGTTTATGAACACGATACAGTCTTTTAAATGGTTTTTATTGTGGATGCGTGAGCCCAATGTGAGTTTTGCATTGATATCAACGCAAATCATATCGCTTGCAAATCGCAAGCACACACGACTTTCATAATGGCGGACGGCGCTTGCGCAATAGAAACTAGCAACATCAAAGCGAGGCCTCGAAGGATAAACAAACATAGCAAGTACACGCAAGTCCTGGTCAAATGGAATTGCAAATTTCTAATTAACTTGTCATGCCTTAAAACTTGAGCGGTCACTTAACAAATCCCCGGAATTAAATCGCTCCCCATAGTTACTGTAAACGTGACCTCTTTTAAACGGTCAATTCTACTAAGCGGTCAGTTGGCTATTCCCCGAGGGTGACCGCTTAATAGAGGTTTGACGGTATAATGTAATTATTAGATGGTGAGCGTCATATGAGGTAATAAATAATGTCGGCTGGCGAAGTTTGAGCTCGGAAAGCGATCATATGTGACGAGCGTGGGGACAAAGAAAACAAATCTGAGGCCCAACGGCAATGTTAACTGGAGATTGGTGTCATGTCTGCTGCCGAAGGGGATTCAGGATTGCTTCTGGTCTTATTTATTGGATAAGTATTTGATTGACTGACGGGTGGCAAAAACCAACAAAAGTTAAAGAGGCCATGTGACAATAATTGCATCTGTAGTAATAGGATCTTTGGCTGTCAACCGTGAATCAAATGCTATTACTGAGTGCGTGACATTTATGTTTTATTACTGCTGATGTCTTTCCATTACTTTCTAAGAAGTGATGTAATTTTTTTATTTTTAATGAAACTTCAAGGAGAGACGGCCATTGACGCTATTGTGAAGTACATCGTTCATGTGGCATCATTCTTTTATCGACCTTATGGGGAAATTTAGGCAGCCTTAGATGAAAAGCGGTTCATTTATAGTTCTTCACTTTCTCCGACGCGTTGGTGAAGCCCAACACCTGCTCCAACAGCTCACAACTTTCTTTCCAAGTTTTACTCCACTCCACTGATCGGAAAGCGGGCGTGTCAAGGGCATCCTTATCTTGCCCTAGCTTTTTTGGAACGGTAATGGGACCTGAGAGATTGGGGCGAGCCTTGATCTGGATAATCACGTGAGTGGTGTCGCGACACTTTTCTTTCAAGAGTGCCCTTGGAATCTTTTTCTTTCTTTTGTCCAGGCTTCTCCAAACGGTAGGAGGAGCCAAGGGCTTGGGGTGACGTTCGATGTCTTTCACGTCCTTTTGTCGATGGAAACAGATCACGGGCTTCGATATTTTTCAAACTCTTGTTTTTTCTAGCCGCTTCCTACAAAAAAAAAATGTAAAGTAGTTTAGAATACGCATTCAAGCAATGGTTTATACGTGGTTAAAAGAAGACAAGACTTAAAGCAAGATCAATAAACAAGCAAATACTGGAAGTAGAAAAACAGCATTCTTTCAAGGGACACTGTCTCGCCGGAATAACAAAATGTCGCTTAGCTTTAACCATGTTATATCGCAAATGCCACAAAATATACAACTAAATTGGATAAAAAGAGTCTATAGAGCAAAACAGAAGCAGAAGTTTGTCGATAAAGTGCAGGTTTACAAGGATGGAAGTGGATTACAGTTCATCAATTTTGATTTTGTGACAGGCGGTCAAGAAATCACAATAGCCATTCTTGTGGAATTTTCAAATTTTTAGCACGTTATTTTGTCTCTTCAGTTAAAGTGCAAGTAACCCCAATTTTTTTCTCTCGCTAAATAAAATCTTCTGTTTGTCCTGATTACTTGTGCGAAAAAAATATCGTAATTGATAAAATCCCCGCGTTTGTGCAGCTGTTTGAAGTTAGGTGCTTCTGCCCCATTAGTTTACCGAGCATTTGTGGGAGCTGGGTCCGAACTTTGCTGTGACGTCATCGAAGGAGACCATTTGCCGCGTTCTCATAAGCATATCACCGCAACGCGACAAAAGAGAAGGCATTTTAACGCAAATGGTACACAAAAGCCAAAAAAGGGGATTTTGTGCACTCCGATGCCTTTTTTGTGTTTGCCCACAGTTCCTTAAGTTTGCTCTTCGCATAAAATCAATCTCCTTAAATGACGTCACAAGACGTCAAAGCAAAACTCGGACCCATTCTTCACATTGCTGGGTACTGGACGAAAGAACCGCCAAAATTCGAGACTTTAAAAGGAAAAATGCTGCGGTAAAATTTTTTTCGCACAGGTAATCAGAACAATTAGGAGATTTCGTTTGGCGAAAAATATTATTGAGGGTTAGGCTACGTCCACACTAAGCCGGATAAATTTGAAAACGCAACTTTTTTTATCCGGATAGGCCTTCCGTCCACACTAAAACGGCGTTTTCGGTGTCCGAAAACGGAAGTTTTTGAAAACGCTCTCCAAAGTGGATAAATTTGAAAACGCCGGCTAAGTGTGTTAGTGTGGATAGCGAAAACGGAACTTTTTGAAAACGCTGACGTCACAACAGCCATGTGACTCTGTCGCAGTCCCTTCTCAACCACTGTTTTCGATGTTTTCCATAGTTTTTGTCGTCTTGTAATCGATCGCCACGTTCAGCAGCAGTTCAACCTCGTCATCTGTCCATGAAAAGTAATCCGACTTGCTTTTTTCTTCTGCTTTTTGTCCTGACTGCTTGGATTTCTTCTGTTTTTGGGTGGATTTGGACATCTTTAAATATTATAAGCCGTCAACACGAACGCTTTGAAAATGGCGGGAGCTCTACGGGTTCACTGCTTAAATTTACCGCGGGCTCAACTTTTTGCGCCTGCTCTGTCAAGCATTCAAGCTTTCCGCTGAACAAGATTAACGAGGGCTTTAGGAACGAGATTGTCTGGCCAGCGTTCTGGGGCTGAGGCAGCGTTTCAGTGTGGACAGCGAAACAGTTTGAAAACGATTAATGTGGACGGAGAACATTTTATCCGTTTTCGCGGCAAAAGTTGCGTTTTCAAATTTATCCGGCTTAGTGTGGACGTAGCCTTAGTTGCACTTTAATGTTTTGGCGAATTTTTTTCGTTCTATTTCAAGACAATTCAATTTTAAGACAAGCAAACTCTTGACCATAATCATGAAAACACGATATTTCAGCCGGGGCAGTGTCCCTTCAAGTCAAGCAGTAATGTAGATCTAACGTTTGAAATCTGTGGATGAAATATTAAAAGTATCTTCAGAACTTGCCCAAGTCTGAATTTTGGTTAAGGACTTGTAACAGAAAACAGATGTAACAATTTAACGCAATAGTTTACATTCTTCAGGGGAAAAGTATGAACGAAACTATGTAGAACTTCAAAAATAATTCAGTTTCCATCTTTATACCAGCGACAAAGCTGTTAGTTGGATTTTCAACCCTCGCATCCATAAAATAGGCATTTCTTTTTTCTTTTTTTTTCTGCATTCCGCGCTTGATAAATTGTGATTGCTCAGATACGCTCATTACATCGTTAAACTCGTCTAATATAAATGACCAGACATAAAAACGGGTTTAAAACAAAACCCCAAGCCTGACCTCAATTGCGATCGCCATTCTCACATCTCTGTTGTGCGTCATTAAACTCGTGGCTACCGCGACGTCTTCCTGCCTCGTACCAGTCCTTACGCGGCCTGTCCTACCCACGCGGTGAATATAGTCCGTGACATTCATGGGAAAGTCAAAATTAATCACGTGATTCACCTATTATAAATAAAGAAATCCAGTTGCTGTCATAGAGCGGTTGTCAATTGAGTGTCGAAAGTAATTTCATGATTGCTTTGGTTTTGCATTGCTACGCTTTGTGATTGGCTAAAAAATCTCGCGCCACTTTCTCAACCAATCAGTAGTAAAACCAAAACCAATCGTGACTTCCCTGCACGCATTTTCCCGCGCTTGGCGCCGGCTACATGTATTTGCTTCGCATTCTGATTGGTTCATTGGATTGTCTGCGTCTGTTGTGATTGGCCAGACCAGAGTAATTACTTTGGTTTTGGTTTTACGACACTCATCTGACAACCACTCTAATAATTAACATCAGAAGCAATCATGACAGCTGACGCTCGACTGGCAGTGATTTCAACCCAATCTCGAACCCACACAGCGGTCAAACGCAAAATGCCGATGCAATTTCCGGTTCGCCACTTTTGGTGTGTTAACGAAGCTGCGCGCGGATCTGAAGTGTGTAAGAAAACGTTAGAAGAAATGCAGCGACAAACCGAATTACAAGCTCATGAAACTTGTACCTAATGGCTACTTACTGTTGCAAAAGTAGTCGACGTAAAAATCTAAGTTGAGATTTGCGTTCAATTATTTGTTGGCAAACGTTTGGTGGGAACTGCGCACGCGCGTCACGTGTTACCGCTGTGAGTCTCGAACCCAAAGTTCCCAGGCTACTTGGTCAGCGATAGGTCACCAGGAGAAACTGTGGGATCTTGGAAAATAGAACAGTCTTAATTGTTTGTAATCTCGTTCCCAGACTGAGTAAAAGAAACCGGAAGCGCACGATTTCTGTGGTGAAAAGTTCATTTTCCTAAAGTTCATCCTGGCGACCTGCCAAGGTTACGGTCTTACTGGAAACCTGGAAATCCCTGCAACGTGCAGCCGTGAGCTCACACCCAAACATGCTTTGACATAAGAATTATGGAGGTGAGTGAAGGTGAAGAGGGGAGGGAAACATCTGCCATAAACCAGACCGAAACGTATCGCTGGATCTTCAACACAACATAACACGTAAGTCTGGCATGTGTATGAGTACGCTGACCACACAGAGAAGGCAAACGTTGGCCGCTACTAACTTGCTTTAAATTATCATTTAAATGCATCTTACGTCAGTATCTAAGCCTCTGGACGCCACGTCAGTGCACACAAGCATCCTCTCTTTCTCTTGTTGAAACTCTTTGAACAAGTTACTCCTTTCCTACAGCAGGAAAATAGGTGAAACAAATGAATTGCCTCACAAACAGGATTGGAAAAAACGGTAAACACAGAAACAATACATAAACTTTGACGCCCAGGGTCAAACCTCGAGTCATTAACTGTGGCTCTAAGTGTGCAGAACTTTCCTGTGGTGCTGTTTATCATGATGTTCATGGTAGTCCTAACTTTTGAGTCTGTGGATGAAATCCTCAAGTGTGATCATTCAAATGAAAGCTATGGAGCATTACTTTCCTGTGGTGTTGTTTATTATACTGTATAAGGGTTATCTAACTTTCACGTTTGTGGATGAAATCCTAAAGTGTGACCATTCAAATGAAAGCTACTGAGCAGTATTTTTCTGTGGTACTGTTTATTATGCTGTACAAGGTGATTCTAACTTTTGAGTCTGTGGATGAAATCCTAAAGTGTGGCCATTCGAATGAAAGCTACTGAGCAGTATTTTTCTGTGGTACTGTTTATTATGCTGTACAAGGTGATTCTAACTTTTGAGTCTGTGGATAAAATCCTAAAGTGTGACCATTCAAATGAAAGCTACTGAGCAGTACTTTCCTGTAGTACTGTTTATTATGCTGTACAAGGTGGTTCAAACTTTTGAGTCTGTGGATAAAATCCTAACGTGTGACCATTCAAATGAAAGCTACTGAGCAGTACTTTCCTGTGGTACTGTTTATTATGCTGTACAAGGTGGTTCTAACTTTTGAGTCTGTGGATAAAATCCTAAAGTGTGACCATTCAAATGAAAGCTACTGAGCAGTACTTTCCTGTAGTACTGTTTATTATGCTGTACAAGGTGGTTCTAACTTTTGAGTCTGTGGATAAAATCCTAAAGTGTGACCATTCAAATGAAAGCTACTGAGCAGTGGTTTGAAAAGCTATCGGCTAAGCTTATCGGGTATCCAAACACTTTGTAGTCGGTTAAAAAACTCGGCTGCGTCTGCGCCTCGTTTTTTCAACGCACTTCTCGGTGTTTAGATATACTGATGAAAACACTCTTTCTTGTTTTTGATATATTGCGTACGAAATCCTAAAGTGTGCGGACCATTTAAGTAACGATCCGCATAAAAACAGGTGCCACGAAGCTCTTTAGAACCTCTAATTTTATTGGTCCTGGGTATCACGAAGCTTTATTGTTCCAGGGATAGGGTCCATTCTTCTGTTGTTTGTTCTATTTCTCAGCCAATCCTGTGAGGCGTCCCGAGAGCTTCGCCTGCCCGCCCCATAAAAAGAAAAGTGCTAAACGGCAATGCATGAAAGAATGTCAACTTTTTTCATTGTTACAACAAGTGATCTCATTGGCCTAGACTCAAAAACAGCTAAAAAGTTAAGGTTCAAGGTGCATTTTGTCTATTTTTTTATGGTTTCAAGGAAGGACACGAACACCGTGCAAAGAGCTATTGTACGATTGAATGACTTCGGTGACCTATCAGGTTTGCGACTAAATCCATCAAAAACAAAAGCAATGTGGTTGGGACCCTGGAGGTATTGCAAAGAAACACCTTTCGGATTCAAATGGCCAAAAGAGCCGATAAGAGCCTTAGGGATATTTATATCCTATGATGAAAAAAAAAAATGACCAATACAATTTTAAAGAAAAAATTCAAAAAATAGATACTATTCATGGCATCTGGCAGTCCCGAAACCTTACACTATTTGGAAGATGTCTTATAACTAAAAGCCTTGGCATTTCGCAGCTGGTTCATTCTACTTCGATTCTTGATATCCCTAAAAAATGCATTCAAGATGTTAATTCTATGATATTTAAATTTATATGGAAAAACAAGAAAGACAAAATCAATCGTAAAGTCATGTTTCAAGACTACGACAATGGAGGTCTACGTGCGCCTAGCATAGAAACTATGTCCAAATCACTCAAATTGGCATGGATCTCGAGATTTTTAATAAACGACCAAATGGGCAGTGAATCCTGGAAGGTTATACCAAACTATTATTTTGATAAATATGGTGGCTTAAAATTCCTGTTGCACTGTAACTATGATGAAAAGTTCCTCGAGCAGGCAAAATTCCCGAACTTCTACAAGCAGATCTTACTATATTTCTCTGAACTTAAAGCATCTTATAATCCAGAATCCGATCAGGAATTGATTCTATATAATAACAAAGAAATTCGAATTAACAGTCAAACTATCTTTTATCGGAGCTGGTTCAGTAGTAATATTATTTTTATCCACGATCTGTTGAAGGCGGATGGAAAAATTCTCCCTTACGCTGAGTTCATCCGAAAATACAAACTCAGTTGTAATTTCCTAACATGCATGCAAGTTGTATCTGCAATACCTCAGACCCTCATTATTAAGGCAAGGATAAAATGCCTAGATAAAACTATTCTTCTTTCAGAATATGAGTTTCAGCTGTCTCGGGATACTACCATAAATTTACTTAAATTAAAAAACAGGGATTACTACTGGCTTTTGATAAATAAGGACAAGCAAGTATTGAAGGCAAGCGTAAAGTGGGAGAGAGATTTACAGCCAGACATGGTGCGGATTGACTCTTTTTTTAGTCGTGTAAAATATATTTCTAGAGAAAACAAGCTGAGAGAATTTTACTTCAAACTTTTGCACAGAATAGTTGTTACAAAAAGAGAACTGCATTTATTTGGTATTAAAAATGATATGCTTTGCATTTACTGTCGCGAAAATGATTCCATTATTCACACTTTTTCAAATTGTCACTGGTCTAAAGAGTTTTTCTTGGAAGTTATTAAGTGGTTTAACAAAGAAAATGGCACCTCTTTCTCCTTATCCCCAACGGAAATTCTCTTCGGCACGAGCTCCACCTCCAAGACTGACCTGATTACCAATAACTTAAACTGTACTCTCCTCTTTGCTAAATATTACCTCTATACCCAAAAACTAGCACAGAAAAACCTATCTTTAGAGGAATTTGTAGTTAAATTAAACTGTAGATTTCATCTAGAAAAATCCCCTCTGTAAAATAAAACATAAGTATTATATAATTTAAAATATATTGTTAACTACTATATAGAGTTACTAAATGATTAGTGCAGTTTCAGACTATAAACAAAAATTGAAATCGCCAATGCCAACCCAGTCTCGGAATGTCTAGTGTAGTGTATTGTTGTAACATCTTGTCATGTATTCCTTTGTATTGTAACCTTTTAAATCTGCTTGTTACGTAAATGTTTTGTATAAATAAATAAAATAAAAAAAAAATAAAAATAAATAAAAAAAAATGGTTTCAAGTAATTTGAGACCCAATCGCACAACATGCAATTTTTAAAAGATATAATTATTGTATTTGGGGAACTTCATCAAAGAAGCAAAATTATTGGCTATTGTCTTCTGCCATTCTGATTGGTTAAGCATGAACATTTCCTAAACTTTATTTCAGTGACGCAAATGGATTTTCTTTATTTTTATAATGAAATATAATTATGACCCCCGCGCTATTCTATGTGGGAAAGAGCCAATGCCGCAGAACAATGAAGTTTACCGTAGTTCTTAGGTGGAGCATTACTTAAATATTAAAAGCTATGAAGCAGTAATTTCTTACGGTGCAGTTAGTTTTGGAGTCAAATGATTACCTTTGCTTGCGCATTTGCCTACCTGAATAGCAATGGTGCTATGGAGTTTGATATGTGAAACACCGTTATTTGTAAGAAAATGTCCTAAAAAGTCACAGCTCGGCGTAGTGTTACAGAATACAACAGTTCGCCGATCAGGAACTCGAAGGTCTTCTCTCAGAAGTTCTAAGAGTTTGTCTGCGCGAAAGAGAGAAAAAGAAAACAAATAACAATAACCTGGTCCACTGGTCTTACAGAGTTTTTATTAGTATTAAGTTAATCTGGATAACTAATGCAGAGCATGGTCAAAACAAATTGGAAATTTAGAATATGACATAATTAACCCTTTGACTCCCAAGAGTGCCAAACATCAAAATTCAAGAAAAATTTCAAATTTCATTTTGTAAAATATTGAAAAACAAATGGTACCATGCAAAAGTACTGCTGAATAGGTTTCATTTGAATGGTCACACCATAAGATTGCGTCAACAGACTCAAAAGTTAGAACAAATGGTACCATGCAAAAGTACTGCTGAAGAGGTTTCATTTGAATGGTCACACTATAGGATTTCATCCACAGACTCAAAAGTTAGAACTACGCTACATGTCTCTATTATTGGCTTTGGGGGTGAAAGGGTTAAACTGGAATTTTCATAGAATCTGATATGTTTAAAAAAATGAACCTATCAAACACATTCTTATTTTTTATAGCATAGTCGGGATGCACAATCCAAACGCTTCTTACAGATACCTTCTCAGAACTTGTTTTTACACCTTTTGACATTGCTTTGTTTATTGTCTTATTCAGATCATATCATGCTACTTTTGAAAATGTTTTCTTTCACATTTGACCATATTCATGTATATATGAAATACAGGAGCATCTCTATAAAGAACATTGAGTTGCAGCCACATTTTAGTCAAAACTGTACTAAATATTTGATTAAGTACCTTTAGCATTGACAGGAAAAATACCAAGGGACTAATACTCCTGAATTATACCAAAAATGGGGACATTGCTTCCTTAAACAGTACAATAAATGTGTGGGCTATTACTTAACGTGCGAAACAGAAAGGCCAACGAGAAAAGTGTGCAACTATTAAATGAAGTTTTGTCGTTGGACCGGGAAAAAGGGTTATATAATCCTTACTTGGTCAGAACTCAGAACTATTGTGGCAATGTATGACTGAAGCAAACGGGGATATATTTGTCAACACTGGACATTTGTAACTGTTCCGCTTGGACTTCTATTCGTACCTGCTTTCTCGTGCTGTGCGATTTTCACAAACTTGTGTCTAATGTGAGGTAGAACGCGGTGATGACTGGATGTACACGTCTGTAAGTCCTGCAGAATGATAAAACCAAAATTATTATTTCTTATTTCATTCAAAGAGCACCTTTATAGTGAGTTGCGCTTGCCAAAAGTTTACACGTTTTCTCGCATTCGACAGCGGTTTCGCGAAATGAATACCGCTGCACGTTTTCCACGTTCTTTACCGGCTACACGTTTTCACGCAATTTTCACCAACCACACGTTTTCCCGCCCTTTCCACTGACTAACAGTTTCCTCGTGTTTTTCACTGGCTACACGTTTCCTTCGCCTTCCAGCGGCTTCAAGTTTTCCCGCGTTTCCACCGACTACAAGTTTTCTCGCGTGTTTCAGTGGCTGCAAGTTTTCCCGCGCTTTTCACCAGCTACAAATTTTTCCGCACTTTCCACCGGCTATCTGTTTTCTCGTGTTTTTCACTTACTACACGTTTCCCGCGCTTTCCAGCGGCTACATGTTTTCCCGCGTTTTCCACTACCGACTAAACGTTTTTTTGCGTTTTTCATTGGTATGTTTTCCCGCACTTTTCACCAGCTACACGTTTTCCAGCACTTTCCACCAGCTACATGTTTTCTTGCATTTTTCGTTGGCTACCAGTTTTCCCGTGCGTTCCACCGGATCAACAAACTCCTCAAAGTTTGAGAGCAACCGATATTCTCTAAATTGTTAACTTTGCCAGATCTTACCGGCACCATGTCTTGAAGAGTATCCACGAGCATTTCTTTCGGTAATGTTGCGCAAACAACAGTAACTTGCGTGTCCACTGGTAAACTTGAGCGAGGGGGCGGTCTTTCTTGTCTTATCTGAGAACAGTATAAAACACATCGAATATATCAGTTATAATAAAGCCTAAATTACCAGAAAAACCAAATCAATTGAGGTGTGTAATTACTTTTCACACTCAATTGAAAACTGCTCTAAAAGCACACAAGTAAAAAAACTGATTACAAAAGTGATTCAAACATCTGAGTCTTTGGATGAAATGCTGAAATGTGGGTTTTGAATCCACTGGGCTGGATGAGTATAAAGCGCTCTACAACAAATCCACCACATGTACTCACATTGATCGTTTCAAGAAGTTGCATGGTTTCGGTTTTGAAGGTTTTATCAAACATGGAATCAGCTTCGTCAATCACTAAGTAAGACACGTCAGAGAAGAACAAGCGGCCTGCAGAAGACAAGTTAATTGTCAGTCAATTAAGTAAGAAACGTCAGAGAAGAACAAGCGGCCTAGATAAGAGAAGTCAATTACGTTAAGTCAATTAAGTAAGACACGTCAGAGAAGAACAAGCGGCCTGGAGAAGACAAGTCAATTACGTAAGTCAATTAAGTAAGACACGTCAGAGAAGAACAAGCAGCCTGGAGAAGACAAGTCAATTACAAAACAATGGTCAAATGCGCATTTTGCAACTTACATAACAATAAACCCGCCAACTTATAGTGGTCTTTTATTCAGCCGTTACATGTACTTGTGTCGGCATCACATAACTCTTTCCCACAACTTTATTTTGAAGGTGTTGCGTGACGACCTGAATAACGGCTTCTCAGGGACAGACCGTTTTATTTCTCTTAGAGTTCAGCAAATACCAAATAATATTTCGGCAAATGGTTTCCAGAAATAAGTTAAGAGATACCTTGCAAACTACTGAAAGAAAAAAATTTATTCACAAAAAAAAGGATGGTGGTGAAAAAAAATTGGCCAAAGACTTCAAGGAATATTCACTGAAAATCCTCTTCTAGGTGTTTGGTCTACTGAATGAAACAAATACATACACTATCTATTTCTCGTGTCTGTAAAAAAAAAAAGTGACGTACCTCTCTCACGAAACGCCAGTAACATTCCTGGAGTTCCAACTAGAAGATCAACTGGAGACTCAAGACCTGATTTCAAAACTCTCTAAGGGGAAAAACATGTATCAAGATTTACTGGTGAATTCAAAAGTGAGGGGGAAGCATGATATTCCAAGTTGCCTCATGATACAGAAACCAAGTTAAGCTCCGGCCGTGTAGGACACTGCCACCCTTGGCCGGAGCCGTAGCCTGCGTCAAGTACTACTACAACATAATTATAAACCCAGCGATTTTCTGCTTACACGTGTGATGCAACAAACATGTACTTTGACGTAACCTGCCATCACTGATAGCAGGTTAACCTTGCCGCGACTGATTAACATCTCACTGAATTTCGCGCGATATTTTTTCTGTTTTTTTTTTCAGCTGCCTGTACTGTAAGCCTGTATGTGCCACTTCATATTCACATGCGATTTTCACTGCGAACAGACACTGACAGCTTTTCACAAAATTGTGTTGCCTTAATGCCATAGCAACAACGCGGTTAAGCCACCGATGAGAGCTGCCGATTATTATTTTAATTCCGTCAATTAAAGTACACATTGCATGAAGTACACATTGTAATGAACTTAGGGACGGACCATTAGATTTTTGAGGGGGGGGGGGGGGGGGGGGGGGGGGGGGGGGGGGGGGGGGGGGGGGGGGGGGGTTGGGAAATTTTTTGGTGCAGGATATTTTTTTTCTACACTCGAGACTGTGCAGGATTTTTCTTTTTGCCATGATTTGCTTGCATGATTTTTTTTTGCGGGTCTATATGTTTTAATGCTTGACACATATACGTGTTAGGAATACTAGAAAGGCCATACTAGAGACAGGAATACTATAGCAAGTCAGATCTGATGTAACAGCAGCTTGATAGCATGAAGCCTGGCCGCGGTGTTGTAACTGCCCCTACAATTTTCTTTACAACAGTCTCCTGTTGATGTCGCTTCCACAGCACATCGTAGTACACGTGTAGTACAGGGGCGGCGCCGGAAATGTAATGTTAGTGGGGCTAATTTCCTGTGCCGAGCGCCGAAGGCGCGAGCTTCTAGGGGGATCCGGGGGCATGCTTCCCCGGGAAATTTTTGAAATGAAACTCTCTGAAATGCTATTTCCAGCGTTCCTGAGCCCGGAGAAACAGTTTCCAAGGCCAGCTTTGAGTTCAGTTTAATTCTCATGAAAAGTACATGTTACACGAAACACTTTCTGAAACTTGGGTGTAACTCCATTTTGGTTGTTTGTTCAAAGTAAATTCGACTGTCACTCGAATATTCTCTGTCAATTCTTTTCAGTATGGGAAGGCTTTGGAAACGAATTTTCCAAAGCGATTTTCTCTGTCATTGGAGGCAGAAAGAAACTGATTTCCAATATCAGCCATGTTCAATTTGTCAGTTAATGCAATGTCTGGATAATGCAATGATTTAATCTTTCTTGTGACATAGTTTGTTCGTAGATATGTCTTGAACCTTCTTAGGGCAAAGGCCGAGCGCTAACTCACAGCATTAATGGATTTGTTTGATAGATTTGTCGGTAGCTGGAGTCCGATAGCTGACGTCCGAGTAACTCAAGGGGTATTGAAATGCTTGGTTCACAATATCCAATCTCCAGTCTAAAGTCACAATATCTCCGATGCTAAAATTGTAGGCTTTTGATTAATTAACGGAATATTTATTTTGCAAACTCTAATGCATTAAAGCGCCCCGCCATCAGATCTGGTCAAAGGATGTTGCTACACTATTCATCTCCGCCCACCGCCATTTTGAGCTGTCGAAAGTTGGTGGGGCAAATGCCCCACCTGCCCCACCGGTAGCGCCGCTCCTGCAATTACAAGCTTGTTGTACAACACATACACAAAGTATTTCTCATCCATTGAGATATACATGTACCTACAATGCCACTGTACAACTATAAAAGAGCCATTCCTTGTGTCAGAAAATATCTTACATGCTTATGAAATCAGCTGAAAAGCCTACAAAGAAACAACTTACGTCGGGTCAAAAATAAACAATTGTTATTGGCTAAACTAAACAAGCCAATGAAAAGATGGAACATTTGATCCTCCCCAAGCGCTCATAAGTCGCTAACATTCTACAACGACTTCAGTGTGATTTATTTGTGTTCTGACCATCTGCTCCTGGATATAGAATATTGTTCTAAAAATATAAAGCTTTGCAGGAATTTTTTTTTCTGGGGTTTTTGTTTTGCACGATATTTTTTTTGCAGTTCAAGGCCGTGCTCGAATTTTTTTTTGGTATTTGCCCAACCCCCCCCCCCCCCCCCCCCCCCCCCCCCCTCAAAAATCTAATGGTCCGTCCCTTACCAGCTTTCTTCCTCCAGTTAAAAGAGCTGAACGGAAACGTGCATTGTGACATAGCGACTTGGCAACTTTCTACAAGGAAAAGTACACTGATTAAAAAATATAATTAAAAATTAAATAAAAATATAAATATAAATGTTTTTTTTTTTATTCTCACAAATTTCAACACTTGCTTTATTTTGTTTTGAGTTTTTTGGGTAAGCTGAGAAGGATGTTTTTGTTCATGCTTGTTTTACACAGCTTCCTACGTAATCTTAACCTAATGGTTGTCCCTATTCCGTAAATCCGTAGTGGCAAAAAGGCAACCATGTCCAGTTTTGGTTTAATTCAAGGATGTCTTTACGTTGTACAAACTATATCATCCGCCCACCCCACCCCCCATTCCCCCAACGTCATTAATGAAATTTAACTTTTGATAAATAAACCATTTTACAGTTGTGTGTCTAGTATCCTTACCTTGTCATATGTAAATCATGTTGAGCAAAAACTTAGCACAAGAACAACATAACTGCCATTAGAAAAGCAGGAAGGTTTGTAGTCTGAGGTGCAGCCGCTTTCTCGCCCAACTCCCTGTGCTGTGGTGCACACAAACGAAGGTTTCTATCAAAACAAGGTCAACTTTACCCTCCTTACTTCCACTCAAAGGCAGGGTCACTAAAGAAACAACTGTGAATGAGGTAACGGTCAAACCTCCTAATAGGGATACCAAAGAGACAGACAAACGTGTCCGCATTATAGAGGTGTTCATATTATAGACATACGGGGACTGTATGAATTATGTTTATCTTCAGGACCAAGAGAGCTGTCCGTAATAGAGAGGTGTCTGCATTATGAAAGTGTCCCTAAGGAGAGGTTCGACTGTATTCGAAAATGGTACAACTTTTATTCTCTGTAGTTTTCATGTGCAAATCTCAGACCCTAGGAAATAAAACAGCATTTGACTCAGTTGACTAATCTTATGTAAGTAACTTACTAAAACTTGGAAAGCAAGTTCTCTGTTGGGTAGAACAATTAGTGCTCGGGGTCTGTTGAGGCGTGATACCACACCCTGATCCTGTTCCTCTCTCAAGTGATGGACAATCGGCGCAACATAAGCCAGTGTCTTTCCTGTACCTGTGATTACAACAAAAATGGAAAAAACAAATGGTGACAACCCCAAGTGTAACATTTAATCAGGACACAAGCATCGCTACACAATTTGGCTGCCCACATCCAGGCACACGTTATGAATGAATGAATATTCAAACCTTAAATAGTCCACATATGCTAATTTACAACATAAATGTCATGAATATGCTAACATGCAACACTGAGTGCCCCTCTTCACCTCTCACTCCCTTTAACTCTCAAAATATCATTCAAATGGTCACACTTTAGGATTTCATCCACTTACTCAAAACTAAGAACCACCCATAATAAACAGTTCCACATGAACAGCACCATGGACGGAACGATACTGCTCAAGAGCTTTCATTTGGTCACACTCGAGGATGTCATCCACAGACCCAAAAGTGAGAACACAGGCTTCCCAAACTCAAAATTCGTCTTTTTGATGTGTTTTTGAGAGCCCTTCGGGCGGCCGACTCTACATACGTGGTGTATGCGACAGCTTGTGTATATAGAGAAATGTATGGGAAAATCACGGATTCTCTAAAATTGGGTAAATAACTATCTATTTTGAAATAAAGTTTACCTACCTCAAATGTGTCACTTACTTGTGTCTTGTACCAAATTTGAAGCCATTCTGACGCCATTTAGCGGAATGGCTTGGGAAGCCTGTGGTGAGAACCACCTTGTACACCATAATAAACAGTACCAAAGGAAAGTACTGCTCAGTGGCTTTTATTGAATGGTCGCACTTTAGGATTTTATCCACAGAATCAAAAGTTAGAACCACCTTGTACAGCATAATAAACAGTACCACAGGAAAGTACTGCTCAGTAGCTTTCATTTGAATGGTCACCCTTTAGGATTTCATCCACAGACTCAAAAGAAAGAACCACCTTGTACAGTATAATAAACAGTACCACAGGAAAGTACTGCTCAGTAGCTTTCATTTGAATGCCTAGGATTTCATTAATTTTACAGACTCAAAACTCAAAGTTACAATGGCCTTCAGCACTGTATAAATATAAACACAATTAAGTATGTACTCCGGGTCATACATAAATGTACCATAGGATTTCACAGGCATCACAAATGTGAACAAGTTAAATTTTTCATATTTCAAATATCATGGAAATTATTTGACATCAGACTCCAGTTTTTTTCATATAATATATATACTGACTCTGTGAATTTCCTGACCTGTTAAATGCCCCTTTTTCATGTGGTTGGATTTTACTGAGAAAAGGGCTGCTTTATACCTAGAGAAACTTTAGAAAGACTGCGTTTACACCACAGTCTGTACAGTCTCCTTTACAAAAATTAATTTCAATACTATTAATAAATTTAACTTACAGTGTGACGCACCTTACCGTGAGCACCCAACAAACTTTTTTACAAGTTAGCCAATCAAAGAATGCGAATTCAATTGACGTGCACGCCTCCTCGCAAAGATGAGCACGATGGAATGTAATCTTGTTGCTTTGTGTTT
This sequence comes from Dendrophyllia cribrosa, assembly GCA_024195265.1. Lineage (NCBI taxonomy): Eukaryota > Metazoa > Cnidaria > Anthozoa > Scleractinia > Dendrophylliidae > Dendrophyllia > Dendrophyllia cribrosa. The sequence goes on along the minus strand of JAJLRJ010000006.1, from coordinate 15,532,873 downwards.
ATTACCGAAGTGTAAAGTCAGTTACAAAATATGAAGGTTTTTTATTCACTTTATTATTGCTTCACACTCGAATCTGTTGTGGCCAGGTAAAATCTGTTCTCAGTTTGAATCAGTATAATAATAATAATTTAGGTATTTATATTGCGCAGGCTACATGGATATATGATCGCCTGCACATTACAATATGTTAAAAGTTAAAATATCTAAAAATTTACAACAGGTTAAAAATGATAAAAGGTTAAAAATGACAAAAGGCCTCCCTAAACAAATGTGTTCTTAAAAACAGCTCAAAATGTTCCAATGTCCTACTCTTCCTGATGTTTATGGGTAAATTGCTCCATAATTTGGGGGCAGCGGCACAAAATGCCCTGTCTCCCAATGTTCTTTTGGTGCGGTCTTTAGGGTGTTCTAAAGTTAAAACGTCATTAGACCGCAATGCGTAGGTAGACGAAGGCTTGATACTTATTCAACTTATTCAATATTCAATATAGGTTAAATGTGAAACCAGTATTCAATCTAAGTAAGCTAACCCTAACCCCAGCACAAAGATATATGTAGCCAGTGGTGTGATGGTTAGCTTTGTGTTAGAGTTAGGTTTGTGCTGGGGTTAGGATTAGCTTACACGTACAGTTGTGTACCTTACCTAGATTAAATGCTCAGGGTACACATTTAACCTAATATAACTGAATACTGATTCAACCTGAGAACAGATTTTACCTGCAACATATCCACATGCAGTTACGAAAATGATGATAAGAATTAGTTGCCGATATTGTTCAAACTTCTAAAGACGTTTGTTGGGTGTTCACGGGAAAGCGTGTCGCACTGTAATGATATATTACTTTGTTACTGTCAGCAAATGAATGATCTATTACAAAGAAATACATTGTTACCTGTTTGTGCTGCACAAAGAACATGTTCTCGATTGAGTATTGGAGGAATTGCCACCCTCTGCAAAATTAATTAAACGTTGTAAAGATCAACAGAAAACCTCTGTTGATGATAGTGAGAATTTAATGGTGAGGGGTCTTATGGATTGTACCTAAAGCATTAAAGGTAACTTTCATGACAACTTATTTCAGGAATTTAGAAAAATAATATTTCACAACACTACATGTACATTTTGGCAAATTTGGAGTATTTGTAGAACCTACATGTACAAATAAATAAGCAACTCTCTTTTCTTGTGGTAACTTTTTGTGAATTAAAGAAAAATGCCAAAAAATTATGCCAAGTGATTTGCTTTGAAAACACACTGTTTTAGCATGAAAGAGTGAAAATGGAGCAGATTGAAAATGTTAATGCTACTGTCAATGATTTTATTGTGGGCAACAGGTGAAAAGCAAAAATAGTGTGTTTCAATTATTTCCAGTGTGAACAGTATGCATGATAAAGTATGCATTTCAAAGAAACATGCATGACCTGTAGACAGGTGAAAAACGATATGAAAAAGCCACAACAACAATATTTACAATGTTTTCAGCCAAATGAAAACAGAGAAATTTGCCACTGATTATTGTCCAATGCACACCTGGATTATGGTAGGTTTAGTAACTGACAGCTCCTTCAAACCCTTCACGACATCCTCCCTGAGACCAAGAGAATGAAATGAAGACACTCTCAATTTGCTATCTTCTTGTGGTGTGAATGCAGGGTTCTGTAGGAACACAAAAAATACTTTAAGTAAACCTCATTAATAACAAGCATTTTTTAAGTTTTGTATCAAAAGTAATATTTGCATTTGCTCTGGTTTTGTATTCCTGTAGATTGTTTTCATATAGATGTAGTATGTACTTGAAGTTTGTTTTTCTGGCTTTGAGAGCAACCCCAGAGATAATTCTTTAAGTTGTTGCAGAGAACCCCAAATGAAATGACTTGGTAAGATTTGAAAGCCTGGAGTGTGTCTAAAACGAAGACCCAAAATCAAAAAGGAAGACCCTATGGTCTAAAACGAAGACTCGCTAGTTTGATATGTGAGCTTACCGTAATTTGGGAAAACGAAACGAAGCAAAATAGTCAATTAAAAAATTAAACAAAAATTGTACTTTTTTTCAGAGGATAGTTATTTCTTCTGTTTATACAGTGCATCATTTCGCAAATTACAAATCCGCAAATCACGACAACACGTCGTGATTTTTGAGCTCTTTCTTTCCTTGCATGCTGGACTGGCCATTGCGTAATGTTTTAGACCACAGGGTCTTCGTTTTAGACCATAGAGTCTTCGTTTTAGACCATGGGGTCTTCGTTTTAGACCACAGGGTCTTCGTTTTAGACCACAGGGTCTTCGTTTTAGACCACAGGGTCTTTGTTTTAGACCACAGGGTCTTTATTTTAGACCATAGGGTCTTTGGTCTTCGTTTTAGGGTCTTTATTTTAGACACACCCGAAAGCCTGACAATCTTAAATACCTGAGTAATAAGGAAAAGAATATTTAGAAATTTAGAGATACTTTACATGCTTCTGCCATTTGGTGTAGGGTCTGAAGTTTGTTTGTGTGCTGGTTCTACAGCTATCCAATTACAAAAAGTTGTAATTGGATAGCTGTAATTGGACACCCACATGACCGTGCACCAATTACGATAGAAATGGGCACATGGATGACCATCACAAACAAGAATTTTGTTATTGATACCATTAAATGTGTGAAGTACACTTCTGAACATATGTCATCATTTTATTACCACTAAGCAAGATGGCTCAATAATGATCTCTTTGCGTCCTTTACAGATGGATTCTTCTCCAATATCTTCCATTTGTTTTGCTGCTAGCCTATGCGTGCCTTGCACTCTTCTAAGAGCCACATCTCTCCGTTTTTCAAGCCGTCTTGAAAGTGTAGACTTCAGGTCCTGTTAAACAATTTAACCATAAGTTCACGCTTTCACTCAGGAAAAGTATCGCTTGGCATGGGATTTCATCCGCAGACTCAAAAGTTAGACCTACCTTGTACAGCATAATAAACAGTACCACAGGAAAGTACTGCTCATTAGCTTTCATTTGAAAGATCACACTTGAGGATTCCATCCACAGACTCAAAAGTTGGACCCATCTTGTACAGCATAATAAACAGTACCACAGGAAAGTACTGGTACCTTCTGTATGGTCAAATATCTGTGCATGCATGCACGCATCAAATCAAAGCCTGATGTGAAACCGTTTTTCCGGTTGTCGTGCATTCAAGCAGTAAAAAAGGAAAAAATTTTATCTGTAACAGAGTTTTCTCATTTTTTTATGTATTATATGTCATTCTCACAAATTTTATCTTGACACCAGGTTGTTGCAATGGTTTTGCTTTGAAATTTTTACATGGGAAAAAGCGCCAGCTGATGGAGAATAAAAGACATTCTGCATGCTCCGAGTTTGACAGCCGTTAAAAACTGGTACCAGGCATGCCAGGCATTTGTGTGTATTGCTGATTGGTGAGAAAACATCCAGTTTGTTGACTTACCGCAGATCGCTTTACTGGTTTGACCTGTTTACCGTGTTTAACAGGTCTAGCTGTATGGACACTTGACCTTGTAACTTTACCAGACAAGCGTGATGCCCATCTAACTTGCTGGCAGTCACATATCTGAAACAAGAAATACAAAAAGTCATGTATTTGTACCATATAATTAGTGTCAGAAACAATAAGCTGAAAAGACCTTTTATAGCAGTAATAAAGTTCTGTACTATGAGATTTTGAAGGATTTAAACAGGGCACTGTCACATATTTACTCATGCGTGAAGCGGCACGAGTTAAAATTTGCCCTCCATTTTTCTTTTTATTCTTTTTATTCTTATTATTTTTTGTGTCATTATTTTGCATGCAAATGTATGCATGCATACTTTAAATTGTGCACTTCTGGTTAATAAGCTTTGCCATGAAAAAGCTATGTGTTTAGTGACTTGCCGCTACTCTCACTTCCGGCAAAACAGCGTTACTGAAGTGTCACGACAGCATCTTCTACAACCCTACTTACATTTATTTACTAATTAATGTTCACGCCAGGTATCTATAACACTCAGAAGAATCACAGGCTTCATTGTGGTACAGCCTTCATTTATAAAACATTCAATAGTAACAACGTGGTTTGCAGGAACAAGTAAGGAGCAATAAAAGGAGTAACTCTTCTCCATGTCGGACATCTTCTTGTCTTGTTTAAAACATATCATGAAACTTTCTTATGTATTGAAGCTTTAAATAAGTGTCTGACTGTAGATCACCAAAACGATAGGATTACATAGAGATAGTCAACCACCTATTAATAAATTTATAATAATTTTTGTTAGCTGAGCCTTATTTTGAATTTCACAGACACATTTTAAATACTATCATGTTATTTTAAGTTTTAAAACCCTGATGTATTGCTACTAAGTCTAAGTTTATTTACCCTTAATCAGATTATTTAGTGGTGGAAAATTTATTTTAAACTGATTGTTACTGGATTTAGCAATAATCAGCTTTTCAACAAGTCTGGTTTCTGTACATATTTTCCTGGATCAGTGTAAGCCAACCATTTATTTAATATGTTAATTGCTGTAAACCCACATAAAAGTGCCCTCTTTGAATAACTACCTCTTCTCACTATCACCAATTTGAAATAAGCTCCCCCCCCCCCCCCCCTCGAGCAAGCATCCTCTCTCCCCCTATATATTTTTCTGGATGAGACAAAGGTTGAGTACAGTGTTTTTCATTTTTATCTTGTGAATACGCAAAGCTTTGAACAACATATAGCATACAGGGACAGATATGCAAATTTGTCAATCCTTTGGTCGGTTAGGTCATCATTGGGATGTAAACTTTTTTGTAATTCCCCAGTGTATTACATAATCCAGTTGTCTTGCTAAACACAATGCATATTTATGTCTAGCCAGTTCAAGTATTAACTAAATATACTTGAAACTGGAGACACTAAGTTTTCCGACGCTCATGAAACGATTACATTTTACAACCAGACGGAGAAACTGTCTTTGCTCAGATGCAAAATCCCTTCCAAAATGACTGAAGAAAGACATGGACACAAAGGTAAATTGTTTTACATAATAAATCAGTATCTTAAAGATATAAAGCGCTCAGGTTCGCTGTGGTTTTACCGGGAGCACTGGCTCGCATTTATTTTTAACAGAAATTTGGCAACCTTTATTGAAAATCTTATTATTTATTAAGTACTTTATTTCTAAAATTGTACCCAAAACATTCTACTCTATTGTAAAATATCTGTGGCAATTTTTCTCAATAAAGTTATTTACCACAGTGATGTTGCTAAAAGTCAAGTTTAATATGGATCTGTTCCTCAAGTGTAAACCTCTATGTATACCATGAATTTTGGGGTGAAGAATCTTTTATTTATCTAGAGCGTTTTTATTCATGACTTGGCTCATTGAGAAGCCTTTGATTTACATTCATCAGCAATTCAAAATCGAGGTTGAACTCACTCAAGTGCTGCAGGTTGACTACCACAATGGATGGCACTAAAATTGATGTTAACATGTTTTGTGAACACATTTGGCAAACCAAATGAAAAATAATTACAAATGTACCAAGTGTGTTGCGAGAGCGAGAGAGCGTTTTCACTTGACGTCATAGCCGCCATATTGGTGTTCCCGTACAAAAGAATTTTAATTAACTTCTTTTGTTAGGAACACCAACATGGCTGCCATGGCCTTTGTCATTTGAGTCCCACGGGACTGAAGGTCACGTGAGTGAAAACACTCTATTATAGAGTTTACACTTAATAAACAACTTTTTTGTTACAGCTTAATACGGTTTAAGCATTAAGAGCGTCTGCCTGAGAGACCGGGGCAGACTTGGAAATGAAGGTTGGCCGATTTTGCTTAAAATTGGTATACAAAGTCGTTGTGTGGACTTATGTAGTGTGCCAAAGTTTCAGCTTCAACGACCGTTTTTTAGCCGAGTTCTGGATATCAGCTTCTCAGGGGTCCCAAGAGGCTGATTTCCAATGCAATTATGGCCACTTTTCAATTTCCCTTTTAGCGAAGTACATTTGATTTCAGACAAAACCAAAACCATATTTGTAATGCCCTATCCATAGGCTTCTATGGGTTAAGACATTGGCTCATGGGAATTTTTCGTTAGGCTGTGGCTGTTATCACAACTTGGTCCTATTTGAAGCATATTGGGAACAACCGGAAATGGCCTGTTTTTCAGATCGTATATTTTCCATGCCCATGTTTTATATCGTCAAGTCTTAGTACTCCTGCAAAGTTCAGCCCTTAGTTTAGTAATATCAAGAAAAAAATACTAAGGTTGACAAGGCTTTTTTTACTACGAAACACTTTAAGAGAAATTACCTACTACGCACTTCCGGTCAAAGTCTTAATTCCTTATTAGGAGTCGAGTTTTTTAGACACCAATCGCACATTTAACAAACAATCAATGATCCCAAAGTAAATTATTAAAGGAAATATATATTTGCAAACCATAAGCTAGAAATCAATTTTCCTAATGTGGATTTGAAACTAAATTTCATGTATTTGTACTAGCTAAGTTTCGACCCAGGGACTGCATGAAAGGTGAGGAAGAAACGTTGATAACAAGAAAAGTAATCAAAATACAATGAAACAAGTTGTTTAGTGAGTATATAAGTTAGGTGGAAAAGGTTGAGCCAAACAAAACTTTATTTATAGGACTCTGCCTTGTTTCCATGGCAACCTTGTTTTGTCAGGCATAATTACCCCAGGTTTAAGTTTTCTCGTCTAATTCTCAGTTTTTTTATTGACGTTTTCAAGTTTCTTGTGACAAACAAAGTTTTTTGCACTTTTTCATTCCTTTAGTACCCCTTCTCTACTCTTTTAATTTTACTGTAATTGGCAAAAGCGATCTTTTGACTTCATGGAATAGTCATGAAATCCAGACTGTTGGATTCAATATGACGGATGTTTGGAATTTATGACATTCTAATGTCACGTGCCTTTATAACTGACTATTCACCATTATTGAAATTTTAAGCCCTGAGTTCGTTTCTCCTTCCGCCTCCCAGAACATCACAAATACCTTGCGTGACTAGTGTTACTGAAATTTCTGATTTAATTCTGAGACACCCAGAGGTGCTTTCCTTCAAGCTTCCGTCTTAGCTCTTCTTTGGTTTCGACTCTAAATATAATTACCATCGTTACAACAGAGATTGTAAGTAAGTAAGCCTCGTAATACAATAGAGGGCCAAATTACTTCCTATTTTCGCCAGGAGATTACATAGTTTAAGCATGACACGTGAAGAGTCTCCGCTGTGATTTATTAGTGGGCATGTGAAAATACTAAATTCATCTCCAAGCTCTTTCGACTTTCAAGTGAAACAACATCCAATATGGCGTCGAAAATGTTAGCAATTGAATTGTGGCAACAAAACGGATAAAGCTCAGTAAAAGGTAAGAGGTGGGGAGACCATTTAAGTTTGAGATATTTTGTCCATATGTGTATGTAGATAGTTATGGAACAACGATCCTTGAACTAATGGAACGTATAAAGTTTGAATGGTGATCGAATTTATGAGTCGCTTGCCTAGAGCTCTTTATTTATCTTAATTCGTTAATTCAAACGAGAACCGGTTAAAGAATTCAATTAGTAAACTATTTTGCTTGCTTTTTGGAGAAATTCGTTTAAAATTTTGAGTGTTAATGAGTAACCTTAAACACAACTCTAGATTTGAAGTATGCTATAATCCGTAAACTGGATGCCGAAATATTGGAGTCGACGAGTGAGAGTACGAGAGCTCCATGCATACATAGGATACTTGATTTGAATGAAGTCTAAAATCTCCTTTCGGCGCAAATTTTGCCTCACATACTTGATCAAATCATCCCTCAAATTTTGATCTTCTTGCCAATCGCTATTTCTGACTCTCAGCCATTTTGTCCTTCCCGCGCAATTTATTGTTTGTGCATTGTGGGATATCTAAAGTCGAAATGCCTGATGGGCTATGGCCTCTGTGGGGCTTTGGCTTATTTTTTTATTTTATTTGTTATTTGTTATTTTATTTTATTTGCAAAATAATAACAGTTAGAAAATAAAACTAAATATATAAAATTAAAATAAAATTAAAAAAGAAGAAAAAACGGGAAAATAAAAGAAAAAAAAAAACAGAAAAAAAAAATGAAATAAAACTAAGAAAAAACTAGGAAAGATATAAAAAACTCTATGGCCCTAATGGGCCACCATAGAGATCTAATGGCTGACTTGCGAAAATTAGGTAACCAAAACAAACCTAAGTTTGGAGATACACCTGCCTCCCCCAAACCATGGAAACGTTGTATATGATCTTATTGCAACTCGTCTAATAGCCCCTAATTCACCAATACCCGCCTCCCCCTCCTTGATTTTTCGCCTGTCTGCTAAGTATAATTTGTCTCTCAGACTTTACGTAGGAAACGTTTTTAACTTTTACAGGGCGAATCGTTTTGAAAAGGCACTCTTAATCTGTACGGAAAATTCAAACTTGGGTTCAGATCACGTTTACTTGAATATAAGAATTTTTTCATGGTGCACTTTTTCCGCGATAAAGCTATCAGACTGCGAGACGGCAAGTGTTTGTTTTCAATAATGTTTTACAAAAAACACTATTTTTTTTTCACAGCGTTTTTATTGAGTTTTGAACAAGGCAGAAGCTAGCTTCCATAGCTAGTTTAATCTGTGGCTGTCCCATCCATTCTTAACAGTCAACTTTTATAATTTTATGATCAGTTAAGTAGCACAGTACAATTCATTATAAATTAACTTCTGTTATCTTTCGTCATGGTGATGGTGGAATTTCACCCCCAGAAAAAACTCCCTATTTTTAATCTCCAGAGGTTGGCATCTCTGTTGAATGGATTCGACGATGATGGCGTAAACTTGAAAAACAGCCACCGGACGTTTTTCAAAATTGTAGCTTGCATGACACCTCACGAAATAGCCCTTATAACACGAGGTAGGACTATCACATGCATCACAAAAATTATACCTTGTCAAATTAAGCTTACACTGCATCATCCACATAACATAACTGGTCATCAGAATATCACAAGGTCTATATTACAAGGCATTGCCCGATGTCACGATATATGGAAAGCTATGACATGGTTTCAAAACATATCACAGGGTATATCTCACGCCATCCCTAAAATTTAATATAAGTTACCTTCTAGTCTTGCACGAATGACCCACGTGTGCAACTACAGAAAGCAAATCTCGTCTGATAACAACCCATAGAGATCAAATCAAAATGAACAAAACTTTCCCGAAGAAATATTAACGTTAACAAACCTAAGAAATGTATAAAGACTTACTATTTTCACTGGGAGCGATTCGGCAAGCCGTCCCCACAACACAGCCGCCATTTTGCAAAACATTTCCCATAAGACATTTCGCTGCCTGTGAAGACGAACTCCTCCCCAGGGTCCCGGCCGTTTTCCTCGATCAAGATGAGATGAAAGGGTACGTGTTTTTAAAGGAGTATGGTCGTTTCGCTACAAAGTCGTTTCTCTACGAGTCTTTTCGCTACATCTTAATGTCGATTCGCTACATCATTCAACAATGCTGAAGTGAAATTCGAAATTGTTCTTTACATAGATGAGGCGAATACGACGTTGTCATCCATCCCACTCAAAGTATTAAAATTTCAAGTTAGAATCACCTCAGTTGTACAGCATAATAAACACTGCCTCAGGAAAGTACTGCTCAGTAGCATTCATTTAAACAGTTTAAATGGTCACACTTTAGGATTTCATCTTCAGACTCAAAAGTTCTCCATGGGTGAGGGATTGCAGAAAATTGGAATAAAAGTAGTTTTTATATTTCTGTATTTTCTGAGAATATTATTTTATTGTGTTTTTATATATTTTTAGGTGATCTGTTTTATATGGGGTCTAGGACTCCTTTACAGTTCATCCTTTGGTTTTTTAATCCATTAATTGTAATAAATAAATAAATAAATACTAATTTGCATCTCATTGAATAAGAATAGAGCTCAGTGTCTCAGTGCCTCGTCCTAAAAAGAATTGAAAAGAATGGAACAAATTTTACGCAATCCCGCACTTCAACTCGAATGGTCAGACTTTAAGATGTCAACCCAAAATCTGCCGAAAGTTAGCGTCAATCGAAAACAGCTATAATTTCTTTCTATGTTTTGGCTATTTTCCACTGCCCCACACAACACATAGAACGGGAATTGTTTTTCGCGTTAAACATGTAATACTGTCTTCACTTTTTTTCTCAAAATGGTTTCTCTCTCTTCTCGCTCAAACATGAACGTAGATTTCCTCATCAGGCTTCTCTTTGTCCAGACTCGACAATCGCGTACGTGTGACCGACGGAAACAAAGGTTGACATAAAATTATCACACGACCCCACCCTCGAAGCCCGAGGGGCCGGGCCTCGAAGCATCTACGTTGTTCGTTTACGTGCGAATGACACGAAGAAAATATCTACGAAAACTGTAGTATCCGGCGAACATCAGTTAACTGAATCAGTATTTATTTTTAAACGTGTCTAAACTGTATACACATGGTACGGGCATCGCGGCGATGACAAGCTCGGAATTGCTATAAAATAGATATAAATAAAAACATGGTGCATGCTATTACAGTTATCCCACTTTGTTTATCAATAATAATGAAATCAGCAATCTGTTTTTCAAGAGTCCCTAAGCATTGCCAAGAAAAACGGATTTCAGGAAAAAGCAACTTGAAATCTAAGTAGTGTGCTTAGAAAACGGAAACAATGGAATCGTCAGATTCAAGTTTCATTCTATTATTTTATATTTTTTTTAACTAGAAATACTTTAATATCTTTAACCTACGATCAGGCGTTTCTTTTTTTTTTTTGTCTCGCCGCGGGGGTATACCATTGCAGATTTGCAGCGGATTACAGTCATTGCAATATCTTCTGTTCACGAGTTTTGACCATTTCGAATGTTTGAGGTCTTGCAGAAAATTCTAACAAGTCTAAAAATAAGTATAAAGTTAACGACAGGCTCCTCAAAAAGTAAAAAAAAAAGTACGTTTATTTCATTTTCCACTCATAATGTTTACCCTGTGTTTTTTGAAAAAAAAAAAAAAAAGGAGCGAGCGAGCGACCCCCTCTATACCTACGGATCAGATGCCACGACCACTTTCTATGATCTATTTTAAAGTGATGTTTCATAGATTTTGAAATTGGAATTGATTACATCTATGCAAAATCTACGCATAAATTTTACAAATTAAAAAAATGTAGCGGATCACTCAACACCATGATAAATTACGTGGTAACTTTCTGTTAGCAGTTGGGTGAGTTGCCAAATCTTGAATTTCAATATTCAATATGTGGCATGCCCAACTTTCAAATGATTTGGCAGTCCAAATCCTGAATTTGACCTGCCAAATCTTAAATTTTCAAATTTGGCAGCTGATCTCAGTGAAAATCCCGATAGTTGGCAAAATATATTGAATTTTCAATATTTGGCAGTCCAAATCCTGAATTTTCAAGATTTGACCTGCCAAAAAATTGTGAAGAATTTTTAACATTTGCAGGCCAAATCTTGAAAATTCAATATTTGGCAACTCACAAGCTGTAACTCACTGACATAACTCACCGATGATAGCTCCAGGTGTTCTTAAACCCCCTTAAGGAAGGGATGTGTGTACTAGACGTTGACTCGAAGTGTAGAAAAACAACTTAAAATCATGCTAACACAACGGAAATTAAAGGCAGTTGTAATGGCCAATAGTTCGACTAGTCATATAACTACGTAGTCTTGCACACTCCAGTCCTACTCTGTAGAAGACTGACTGCTAATCAAAATATTGGCCATCGGAAAACTGCCTTTAGCTTTCCGTCGGTACTGGCCTTGCATTTTCAGTTGTTTGATAAATTTTACATTGAGAGTTAGTAGTCAAACCTTGAGTCGCGTAACACCCCCCCCCCCCCCCCCCCCCTTGTTCACTCCCGCCCCTTGTTCACTCCCGCCCCCCTCGTCGATCCAAAATTGCGTCCACCCTAGTGCCGAATATGGACAATGAAATGACCCATCACCAAGAACAAATACTTAAGCAGTGGGAATAAAAATATATATTTTGCATTTATTCTGGTGTATGGCTTTATAATTGATAATTGTCACTTTTATGTGGTAATGTAGTCGCCTTTACTAAATTTTCCGGTCGTCTGAGAATGAATCACGTTTGAAAACCTACACTTTTTATTGCATACATGTATTTCAGTACTCCTCAACTAAACTTTTTAAAAACAACGACGTGTATTCCGCTGGAATACAATGGCTTTGTCGCCATTTTCAGTGTAACTTTAAAAAGCCAAAAGACATCTTTATATCAGTAAAAACCCAAAAAAGGGTCCAGTTTTGTTTAAAATTATTCTACTAGTGATAGGAGTAAAAAATAAGTGTCTCAGGCTGCAGATGGCCTGGATGAAAATTGATTGCATCTTGAAAAAATTGAGCTAATTTTTTCAAGTTTATCCCTTCTGTCTTGGAAAACTCGTTAAAAATTTGATCGATTATGTTTTTTTTTTTCTTAGTCTTCTTTTTGTCTGACTTGAAAGGTATTTTGTTTTAATTTGCAGCAGTTTTGACCCGAGGAAACCCTTAAAATCACCATGACACTTCCGGTTTAAATTCCCCATCCCACCCAGGCAAAATTCAAATTCCACACTCCCTGGGCACGGAAAATAGTCAGATGCCCGGGGTATGATCGAGGAGGGGGGGGGGGGGGGGGGGGGGGGGGGGGGGGGGGGGGGGGGGGGGGGGGGGGCGGAGATGTTGAAGTCTGGAGTGAAATTAATCCTTATTTGGAGACTAAATGATTTCCTGACTCCAGCCATTCGTCCGTTTGTCAGACGCACCTAACAAGGAATGTTTAGAGAAACGCTTGGAATGGTGTCATACTTTTCATATCACTCGACGTAAAATGTGAAAGCTAATACAGATTGATCTTTTTGGATCTTGAAGCTGAATATTGTAGCTGCAGAATATGCTGGGGAGAGGAATCTCAAACCCCGAATCTGCTCTTTACTGTTTCATTTCTTATCCAAAACGTTTGTTCTCCAGCGGATATATTTGGAAAGTTGATCCAGATCGGCAAATTAAACGGGGGGGGTGACAATTCTAACAAACGCTGTTTGAGCAATACTGTGTGGAACTGAAAGTTGTCCCGAAAATTTGGAATATCTTCCCGATTTTTTCGGAGACATTCTCGCAAAAATTTCAAACTTCCCGAAATTTTAACAACATTATCTCATGTTTCCCCGACAATTTTTCGAGTCTCCCGATTCCCGGCAAAATCTTCAGATTCCCGGAAGAATTTTGTTTTTCTCCCGAAACAGGCCTTCTTAGAGTTGTCACCCCCTGTAAATTAAGTTGTTTGAATTCTTAGCGTTTTAATATATAGTAGTCAGCCTTGGCCAAAATGCCATTCTTGCCCGACAGCCTGTAATGGTAAGACTAAAAATGAACAGATATTAGTTCGAATACAAAGTGGTTCTGGTGATTCAATCATGACAAGTGAACAGAATTGCTTGTGAAATTTCACAATTTTTTACAAACGGTGTCTTTTCTTGATATAACATTTATCGTTGATAAATTTAAAATCTGAAACAATTCACTTGGGCTGGGAGAAACTTAATTGATGATGGACCATGATGAGAACCACTTGAACGCAGTACTTGTAATGAGTATTGAGTATCCCGTCAATTTAGGATAGGTGTGTGCCGCGAAGGTTCTTAAATCCTGACTTTACTTAGGGTAGAAAATCGATAACTGACACCCAATTTAAGGGAAAAACGATAACTCAGATCTAGAATTGTTTAAACAGGTCGTTTTTAATTCTTTTCAGTACTTGGAAAGTATAGTATCAGGCAGAGAATACACGACCGAGCATAGTCGCCATCATAAGCACATCTTTTTCGTTTAAAATGAATATGTTTAAAAAATGTTATTAAAGCGCTATTGAAACTGAAAGTTCAGACGTTTCGGGACTTCTGTCCCTTCCTCAGTGAATAGCCGTTAACTGAAAACGCGCGTCAGCAAAGTGATGGAAGTAATAAAGTTACAAAGTTACAAAGCTGTTTAGTTGGGTGTTTAGTACTGTTATTTAGGTAACACAATCTAAAGGAACCCTAACCAAGGATCACAATACCAAAAAGGTTACCCTATCTAAGGACTGAGCACCTCAAAAACCGCACCCTATCCCGCGACACATACTTATATAGCTTACATATGGAAGTCCCCCCCCCCCCCCCCCCCCCCCCCCCACGACTCATACAAATGATTACAAATAGCCTGCATGACAGGCGCTTTATGAGCGCTGTCATGCAGGCTAGATTACAAATTGCATTGCAATCTTTCTCGACCCGGCGGAAATCAAGCTTAGAGCTTTGATTTGTCCTTTATCCAGTTTTTATAGGTAATTTTTATACCCTGTGAGTCAGCTGCGATTTTTTGGCCATTAATTTGCGTGTTTGTCCGATGGTTGTTAACGTTTAAAACCGTTATTATAGCAAATCGAAGTTAAAATCGAAAGTAAGCATCAATTCCCCATATTCCAGAGGTGACTATTTCATGTGAGGAAGGAATCCAGTTCGATATAAATATATTGTTGTGTTGCAATTTTTCTGTGCACAGGCAGGAGCTCTCCTAGCACAGGCTATTCAAATAATGCTATTTCGGACCCGAAACAGTCCCAATAACTAACCGGGGAAAAAGGCTCTGGGATACTTTGTAAAACTGAAAAGGTAATACTGCGGCGGCGCGGCATGGCTGAGTTTATTATCATGATAGTAACCATGGTAACGAAAACTGATCACTCTATGAGTTTTATTACAGACAATAAATATAATAGACAATTAGAAAAAGGCACAACAATAACTTTGTTGTGTCGGAATACTAAGAGAGAAATGCATCTACCCCTCTCTATGAAATCTGCTTTTCGGCTCAATTTTTCCTTAATAAAAGTAAAATAAATAACAAGGTACTGTGTTTTTTTATTTATTTTTCTTCAAATCTTGAAAACCGCGCCAGGGTATTTTTATTAGCCTGTCGTGAAAATTTCCTGCGCTGCAATAATGTAGCCAATATCGACGTAAACCAGATGATTTTATTATTTGTCGATCGGAAATCGGAACCTAACAATATTGAATCAATCATTTGTGAAATAGTACTCAATAACCCCTACCTACTCGACAAATGTCATTATATCCCCGAAATACTGATGATCAGTTGCTAAGATCAAGTGAGGGTGACGTGACTCGGGCAGGCTCCACAAGACCACGGCCCTGACAAGACTGAGCATGTGTTAAAGGTGTCATCTTTAAACTTTGCTTCGGATTCCTTTCAAACTTTACCAAACATTTTGTTGCAGGGAAAGTTAATCCTATTTTAAAGGTTTTAAAGAGGTCAATCGTATAAATACGCTACAACTACTAGAAAACGCTCCACTGGTGCGTGAAAATTGTCCCTCGGTGGTTAAAGTGTTTGTATGTTGTTTGTGCAAATGTGAATGCACAACATGTTTGGGCCCCCGTTGATTCTCAAGGTATGTGGCCGGTATGGCGAAATAAAGTTTTTGTTCACATGTGTACATCATGGTTGTTTTAAATTTGGAAAATCTCGTGATTAATCGTTCCCAAATCTTAAGCACGAGCTATGCAATGTGCGGATTAACTTAATTTTAGCTATCTTCTACTTTCTCGTGGTACCGTGATGAGCGTTTTAAGTGAACATTTTGTAAAATTTTATACTCGATCTCATGACTACACAGGAGATACGCAAGTGCTCTAGAAAGTGGAATATAGGAAACGGAAACCGCGTTGGCGGTCGGAATTATCTTGCGCGTCGAAAGGAATTGATTAAATTTCATTTATTCAGCCAACGTAGCTAATTCACTGGTCGATTTCATATCTTTAATACGTGCACTTATGTGATAAACATACATAGCGTAACAAGCCACACAGTTTTTTTTTACCCCGTTAAAATCGAGGGCTGGAGAAAGTGATACTTCCTTTTCGTAATGATACATACAACTGTAAATCAGCTATTAAAAATTCTCGAACTTCGTTATATAAATATTGTCTCAGCTCTTTATTAAGGATGCCACGGTGGGGGCATAAGGACATTTTATACAAACAACTGGTCTAAAAAATTGACCAAATATATATATTTTTGATGCGAAATCGAGTTTTAATGCTTTAATGCAGGAAATTACTGCGTTTGCAAACTTTATGACACTGTGATAAACAAAACAAAACAAGTTTGGAACCCGTTTCTACCGCAGGAAATGATTTTTTTAAAGAATGATTATCTTTTTTCGGGTCACTTTTAGAATAGTCGGTGAAAGCGCTTGCCGCCTTAACTTGTTTTCGCTTTTAATTAAAAAGGCTAAAGTTAATTGGACGAATGCGGTAAGGATCAGTTATTAGTCATGCGAGGGTGTTTTGAAAAAAAGGGCGAACAATAACCAATGTAGATAACCTATTGTCTGTTTCACAAAACTACAGGAGAAAGTCATTTCCGCTGGGTCTCCTGTGCCGCTAAATACAGCGCTCTGATTGGTTTTCCTCCACTTCCGGCCACAAGGGATAATAAAGAATGACAACCACGTGATATATGCCAATCCAGCGTTCGAGCCCAAAAGCGCTTTGGACAGACGAAGATCTAATTTCCGAAAAGATTTCATCCCTGCGTGAAGGATTTTGGTGTTCGACAGCGTTCGCTGCTTTGTATGAAGTCCTCTTTGGCAATATAACGACGCCATGGATCTGCTTATGAAATCAAAGGGGCAGTTTCTTCAATTTTTGAGTTTTTGGGCTTGGTTTTGTTTTGTCTTGTTAGGTAAGCATACTTTTGCCTAAATTAGGCCTTTGCAGCTATTCAACTCTAACCGGGCATGGCCTTTTAGAAATAGTGTCGTTTACCGCCGTATTTCTACCGTTTCTCTGGTAAAGAAGAAGAATTCTCGCTCTTGAAATCCAGCTGTATGTTTGAAATGCTATTCAGGTCGGTTTGCAGGCGACGATTTAGAAAATTAGTCTCGTTATTTGTCACCCGGTCGTAATTATGGAAAGAAAAGTAAATGTGCTCTCGTCGGCTTTTTCTTTGTCTGTTATCGTCATTTTCATTCCTTTGAAATCGGATTGGAAAAAAATAATGGGAGCTTTCATAATCCTTCTTTGTATCTGTAGTTTGTTTCAAAAGCCAAAAGACTTGGCGAGAAAAATTTCAGCTAACTTTCATTTTCTCAACAGGAGATCTTATAGACCTTCATGTGCATAGTGCGTTTCTAATCTTAAACATTGTGTTTTATTCTTTAGGTTCCTCGCTTACGGATTCACAATTAACTTTTTCATGGATCACACATCCGTCGTCACAAACGGTAGAAGCAGGCAGTTCTGTCACATTTAGTTGCTCGGCGACTTCTAATAGAAAAATAGAATACCTTTGGTACCACAATAACCAAACTATAGACTCGGACCCGAGATTTACGGTAACCGACGGCACTTTAGAAATAAAGAATACAAAGCTCGATGATCGAGGATCGTATCAGTGTCATGCCAAGAGAGCAACCAAGGATAAAATCCTTGGAAAAAGCAATACAGCAACGCTAACTGTCAAAGGTAAGCTTACATAAGAACTGTTGCAGCGCTTCAATCACGAGATTCAAATTGAAGGGCGTAAATTTTGTTCCCGCGGCTTTCAAACTTCTTTGTACATTGCCAAGATTTCTGCCGAGTTGTTTTAAATCTTTCTAGCGGGGGGCACTGAACGAAGCGATTGTGTACGCTGAACGCGTGGGGAAAAAGCAAATTACCTAGTTCGTTCTAAGAATAAACAGCGAAACGATATCTTTGTCGTGCAGAGCTCGTCTAAAATATCTCCCTTTGGCATCCTCAAATCACAATTTCATTCTCGCTCGCTTTATTTATCATCATATCAAAGTAATCGAGCAGAAATCAACAAGTTGCTTTTATGTCTCCGCCAGAAGTTCATTACGTGTGCTTATGTCCGTTTTGAAGTCCATAATCTCGTCTCCTTGTCTGTGAATTGCGCTATTGTTTGAATTCTAGTATGTGGGCAAATTCTGAATATTATACTTTGGCTATTTATTTTGTTTGCGTTGTTATTCGGTACTCTTATGTCAAGTTCGACAGTCCACGGGGATCGTGTGTTATGAGGTTCAATTCGAGGGTGCCGTGAGAATATTTAATCCCTCCGCAAAAATTTTTTTTGAAATGCGATCGTCGATTGCTTGCCATACGATTTCCCATTCAGCGATTTGACATACTTTTGGTAATCCAAGCTTTTCCTCTCCGGATCAAATTTGGGGTTCAAACCACGCCGAAAAAATCAAAAAGGCATAAAATCCTTTCAGAATAGTTTTAATTTGCAGCTTCGTGCATTTTTGATAGCATTGTTTTCTAATGTGAGCGCTTCTTAATGTCGAAAAACTTAAACTACGTCGGCTTGCTTCAGCTTATGATGATCGATCGACGATAAGATACTGGTGAGTGGTCTGGTGTAATCATTAAGTCTTCAGTTAGACATGCCAATATATTGGTTTTTATATTTGAGTGTATTATTAATTGTAAAGTAGATATCTTGCATCACGTCTACAAGTTCATCTGCCCGAACCAAAGTCACTTTCTTTCAACTGAACATCAATTATTCTTATATTCACAATTGGTGGAATTTTTTCATAATTACCGAAAATTGAAACAACTCCCTTCTTTTGCAGCTGCCCTAAATGTATTTTATACACCCGGAATTGTGCCAATGTAAATAAATCATTATTTGATTTGCAAGATTGCTTTGAGGGTTTTGGGAAATGTGGTGAAAGAAAATAATCTTAAGAAACTTTGTACGGTGACAGTTAAGTCTGTGTACCTGTTATGTTTTGTGCTTTAATCTTTTCTCTCCCAGAGTTATGGAGACATGAAGTGTAGTTCTAACTTTTGAGTCCATCAATTAACAAAATCCTATGCAGGGCTTGAAAAAACTTAAATTTAAGATTGCCCTTTGGCCAAGCAAGTCTTAAGTTTTAGTTGCTCCAACAAGTGTTTATAAATTGTTTCTTAATAAGCTTAGTTCACAGGCTGCTTGTCCGTATCCTTGCGTGTTGGGTAATTGAGTGGCGAAATTACTTGCTGCCACAAAAATCCAGATGTCCCAGATGACCGAATTGGACTTTTTTCAAGCCCTGCTATGATGTAACCATTTAAATGAAACCTTTTTGGCAGTACTTTTACATGGTACCGGTAATTTTGTTTTCAATATTTTTCAAAATGAAATTTGGCATTTTTCATGAATTTTGACTTTTGGCACTCTTTTCAGACACGACACAATTGCCATGCCAACTGTCCAAGTTAAATTTTTCTTTTTGGCCATTTGTTGACAATCTCATTATGTTTTGTCACAAACAAAAAATAATAAAATACTATTTGCAAATGGAATTTTTGGATTGATGCTTGTATTTTTAAAATTAATGACAAAATTGAGTGACATTCTTTCCATTCATTCAGGAAAAGAGTGCTGAAAGTACTGTTTTTGGATATTCTTGAACATTTTCCTACTGACAAGTGGTCTTTAGATGCAGTCAGTAGTTCAAATTTTGGTCGCCTTGCAGGACACCTGAATTGAGCCCACATTGCTATTGGGGTGTAGCATGATACTTTTTTGTGCTGTAATGGAACTTGATTCTTAAATTTAGCTCAGAACAAAATGAACATAACATCTGAACTGGGTCTTGTAATCTCATACACTATGTGCAATGCTACAAAATTTAGGTACATCGTACATTTTGAGAAAGATTGTCATGTTCATTGTGTCGCAAACACAGGACAACAACAAAATCAAAGTCCCTGATAGGAATCAATCCTACATATGTATGACTTTCTGTACCCCAGTTGGATGCTTGAACCACTTACATGTAGCTGCATGAGTCGCGTAGAGAGCTACCTGGTCATTTATTTAAGTTTTATACATGTATATGGCATGCATACTGCATACAGTGTCAAAATTGTCATGTGGTGATAAGCTTGGAAATGAAATGAAAAAAATGTAACATTCATTGTGTCACGAGTGTGGGAAAAAGAGAAATTTAGAGTCCTGACAGGAATCAATTGCCTATAACCTTCCATTCACCTGTCAGATGCTGTAACCACTCCTGGCAATCTATAATGAACTGGTTTTGATCGATATATGGAGGTACAGTAATCTACATCTGTGGTTTGGAGTTTATTCCAACTTTCCAAGGTTCATCCAAAGATCTTCAAGATAATGATTTTTATGGCTCAGTGAAGCAATTAAATCGAGGATATACATGTACAAGCTTGACAATAAATCTTCCAAGTTTTGATGCTAACTTCTGAGAGTTTGTAAAGGTTGGCCCAAACTTCTTCCTTATCAGTCAGTTACATGTATAATAATATACATGAAAAAAATTACTCGATTCTGATTGGCTAAGAGCAGTGCAGTTCAAGTGTAACACCAGTGCAAAACGTGTAACACCAGTACAAAAAGTGTAACACCAGTGCAAATTACAAATCTAAAAAAAAAATTCCCAAAAAAATTTTTTGCAAAAAAAAATTTCCAAACAAAAATCGATGCAAATTTTTTCATGTATAATTATTAATAAGTAATCATACGGTTTTCTCGTTCAATTTGGATTAATTTGCACTTATGAGTTTTTCAAAAAGCTCAAATTGCACTCGCCGCAATTTTGAGCTTTTTGAAAAACTCACTCATGCAAATTAATCCCAAATTGAACTCGAAACCGTATGATTACCTATACTAATATTATACATGCATGTTTCGAGAACTACGCAATAAATACAAAATATAACATGGGTGCATAGAGATATGAAATTTCCTTTTGAGTGTTCAAAGAGGAAAGTCATCTACAAGGGCCATGTATTAATATTATTTTGTTTATTATATAAACAACACTAAAATTATTATTATAATATGAAGTTTTGAGCACCTTTCCAAAGATGTCGAAAATATTTCATATACTGTCGAAATGTTTTATGATCATTTCCGATCATTTTCTAAAATTTTCTGAAGATTGCTAAAAAGGTCTGAAGATGTTTTGAAAATCGACTAACAACTTTTCAACTAGTTTGGGTCCCTTTAACACTGAGTCTTTGGATCACTTTAAGTAGTAGATAAAATATGTAAACGCCCATACAGATCGGACGCGTACTTATGAAATGAAACAATGAGTAGAGATCTGTATGAAAAGTTAATGCATACTAATTAGCTGAGCAGTTGTCTGTATCAAAAGTTAATGCTACTGTTTAATAATTCATCAACTCAGTTGATTTGTATTGGGGTTTACAAACCTTCATTAAATTTTCATTTCTTTTGTACTTTCCTTATGAATTATTAATGAATTTTATAACATGATTTAAAAGACAGGATCTCTCTTTTCGCCCAAAAACAATATACTTCTTTGTTATTTACATGTACTGACCTCAAGGTCAATAATCTTGACATGAATAAAAATAACTTGTACCAGGTGAGTGTTACCGGTATTAACAATAATGAGTAGTAATCACCAGGTGCAAATATATGGAACATTTTTAATTAATAAACAAATCCTTTGAAGAAAACCACATTTCTTGTTGGCTCTCTAGTATTAAGTACAATTTTGTGGTGTACGGTGTAATGAGACACATAGTAATAGTGGGTGGGTTGTTTAAAAGCTGCTTAACACTAAGTCTGGATTAAAAGCTTACCAAAGTTTTCAATCCTCTTGTGCTAGGCAGTTTTTCACCCATATGTATTTTAAGTAACAGTAAATCAGATAGAAAAAAAAAACAGTCTGCCAATTACCATTGGTGAATGGCTAACAGACTGACTGTCTAAAACAGGTTTAACTGGTTTGAAAAGAAATCAAGGAAAAAAAGGCAGTACCTTTCACAAGATGACCATGACTCATATTTAAAGGGGCAGTATCACAAGGTCGAAACTTGAAAACGTCGGCCCACGTTTTCAAGTTTGATTCCGCAAATTCAAAAAAAATCACTTTTAACAGTGATATGTCCAAAATTCCGGTGCAAGAATAGTGAACAGTGCTGCGCGTGGAACCTCGTGATACTGCCCCTTTAATGTACTTAACTGATATTTAATGTATGTAATGGTTAGCTTGTTTGTATTGACTGCTCAGGGCTTATGCAATGGTGCAATTTTGCGCAAATGGCCTCAAACTGCACCAAATTGCATAACTTACTTATGAGAACATATATTTGTGTGTAAAACTTAGCTTTGAAGATTAACATAAATCAAAATTTATGAGCAAAACTAGAATTTACCCATTCATTTTACCTCACCATTATGTTTATAAGTCAGAAACACTGAACATCTGGCTGCAAACTTGAAAAGAAAATGACACAAATTTTGTAAGTAAGTTAGTCCGACTTTCCGAAGCGCGAATTTGTGAAGTTCACCTAATTGCTGTACGATGAGACAGTTCGGATAGCTTCGGATTGGACGACTCGATTGTCAGTTCTGTTTGTAAGTACACGCTTTGGATCAGTGGGAAAGTAAACAATGCTTTCTCAATCTTTTTACTGCTTTACCAAGCACAGCTTTCACTAAATGTGGCCAAGTATAATTGTTTTCAAAGATTATTTTGAGTGTTTTCGTGGTTTGGAAAAAGGTTTTAGTAGACCTGCCAAGTCTCACGCCTGCGAGTTCAAACTCTGATCTCATGCCTATGGAGCAATTTCTCACGCCTGACTTCTAGATTTGAGCTATCAGCCTCAATTGATTGCATGATCCAATAAAAAATTTAGTTACGTTCATGAAAATATGGCACTTTTCTGTAGGTTTTTATCGTTTTGAACATTATAATTACAGAGGTCTGAGGTCAATGGAAACTTCCGAATTCTTCGGAACATCTTCGGAAAACTTCGGACATCTTCGGAATAGATCAGGTTCTCTTCGGATTTGGTCGGGTCGCCTTTGGAAATCCTGGCACTCCCACGAAAAAATTCTCACGCCTATCACTCGGAAAAAGTTGGCAGGTATATTTTGGTGAAAAGACAAGCTGTGAATCAAAATGTTTGTTTGCAGACCATGAGCTATCCGAGCTCATGATTCAAACACCACAAGCATTTCATTTCTGTACCTTTGACCATTCAGAACTGCTTTTTTTGACTAGCAAAAGCATTATATGCGAATCATCTTTCCAGATAAGAATACACAGGAAAAATTGGAAATTTTAGAAAACATAATAAAAATAGGTTGCTGAATTAAATTATTTTGTGATGTTTATTATATTTTCGTAGATGCTAGCATTCCGTGCAATAATTAGGATAAATAAATCACCAAGACTTCAGAAGCAGAAAATCACTGAATTCTGATATGTGTTAATGACTCTTTTAATCAAAGGAAAGACATTTTCATTCAAGGAAACGAGTTTTGTTCAAAAGTTACGACCTTTTATAGAAAAGATATTGTGGATTCAGTGGTCATAAAAAAAAAACAGCTTGCTATCAAATTACATTTCACATGTAATTTGCATAAAACAAAATTGTGTATTTGCGACAACACTTTGAAGAAACTGTGAAGCCTGGAAAAAACTTATTATAGAGATGGCAAAATCAAAGCATTTTTTTTAAAAGAACCAGCTTTATTGAAACATTTCATTTTGGTCTTGAAATCACGGAGAGGTTTTTTTACTGAATGCATCACGCAACGTTTATTTAAAAAAAATGTTTGACCAATTTATAGCAATTATCACCAAAGATTTGAAAACTTAAAAAAATCCCGGATCTCCTGAATGCGATTTCATATTTCTATTGTTTTAATTATTACCTGTTAATTAAGGGCAGGCACAAAAAGCTAATGGAAATCCGAGCAGGAGGGGGTCTCGGGGTTAAAAATCAATGAGCGAGGGTGGGTCTCGCTGGATGGGAAATCCGGGCGGGGGAGGGGTAAAAAAATTTTGCATCCGTTGAGGGGGGGGGGGGGGATTTTTTCTGGAATAACCCATTTTACACACAGTCAGGTTGCATGTGATTTAGTAACACAGGAATACTAATTCTTCATATTGATTATCAATTTTCTTTTTACAGCAGTAAGCACATGCAGTCCTCGACTGCCTATTTTTTTGTTTTGTTGCATCCTATCGGAAGGCCCGACTGTTTGTGTAAGGGAATGAATCATTGACTGACCTGCAATTTTGTTTTACATTTTCAGGGATTTGCTCAACTGCACAAATAATCGTCAAACCTAGTAATAATGTATTCCTGACTGGAGTTG
The DNA here is from genome assembly GCA_024195265.1 of Dendrophyllia cribrosa. Taxonomy (NCBI): domain Eukaryota; kingdom Metazoa; phylum Cnidaria; class Anthozoa; order Scleractinia; family Dendrophylliidae; genus Dendrophyllia; species Dendrophyllia cribrosa. The sequence continues at coordinate 15,508,652 of JAJLRJ010000006.1, read as the reverse complement.
ATTTACAGATACGATGCAAATGCTATATGTATCCTACTGGAACATACACATTTTCAAAGGATGGGTTTACCATGTCATCAAGTGCCCACATCACTTTGGATCATAGCAAATTGTACATTAAAAATGCAACAAAAGAGGATAGTGGGAAATACTCGTGCATGGCAACAACACAGGATTCATCAATAACTAGGCAACCTTCAGATTTGTCCATCTCTGTAATCGGTAAGTTGTTTCATTTAATGTATGAATATGCAAAGCAAGCATTGAACAAACTGGAAAGTTTAGGATGAAATTTTGCTTTCTCTATTGGCTGTAAACATCGAGTCTGTGATGTGTAATGGCTTTACCCATGGGGATGGTATTGGAGGGAGGGAAGGGTGGTGAGTTTAGATGCAGAGGGTGCGGGTGGGGGGTTGGTGGAGCAAAACACCTAGGAGAGGTTTGGTTTGGTGATTATTAAGTAACAATCCGTGTAAGAAGTAGGAAACCAAATGCACGGAATGCAGAAAGGTGTGAATTGTGCTATTGTTGAAACCGTCCACCCCATTGGCTAAAACATGAAAATCTACCATAACTTCATCAGGCACTGCATTTATTAATCTCTAGTTTACTAATTGATTCCCTTTTAGTGAAAACTATTGTGATTTTTAATGCCACAAAAATTCTATGTGGGGAACATGGAAAATTAGAAGTCTTTCTTGGCCATTGTTTTGGAGTCTCACAATTGGATGAAATCTTGTAACACAAAAGAAACATCGCTTTAAAATAAAGTTTCAGTAAATTTTATTTCAAAACCATGTTGTCCATAGGTTGACATATTCTCAGTACGAAAATCTAAACATTCTTATGTGGGGAAAGCGAAATGCATCGGAACAATAGAGAATTGCCTACTTCTTACACGGATTGTTACTTAAGCCCATGATATGTAATGGTCACCTGCCTTACCCATGTTGGAGGGAGGGGGAGTTGGATGCAGAGAGTGGGGTGTGGGAGAGCAAAACACCTGGGAGATGGGAGAGTCCAAAAGTTTGCGGAATCTATTATTAAACATGAAGTTCCAGCATAAAAGGAGCCTGGCCTGGCCATTCTCACCTCCAGTCCTCAATCAACCACTGAAGCATTAACAACTGACAAAAAACATGCGTCATTACTAAGACCATTGCTAACACAATTTGGAAAAACTTTATGAAAGTTATATCAGAAGTCTTTATGAACTTCTATTTCTTTTATTGCTGAGGTAAAATCTTGGTTTAATTAGATTTTTGAAGCAAATTATATTTAAAGGACACGCAAGTAAAACGACGTTTTGTGACTGAAAGACACCTTAATTTGCATTTCACAGTAGCCTTTGATTACAGATCACTTAAGCTTACATTGTATAAATTTAAACCAATAAAAGGTCAGATACAAGAAAAGTTCTTAAACACTTATGAACAGAAATTACACTGTACTTTTCTTCTCTTTACTTTTACATGCAGAATGAATACCACGTGTAGCTGGAGTTTTTCTAAATACAACACACACGTTCATTGGTTGATTCATGGTCACATGACATCTAACAAAGACACTGTTTCCTGCCAAATGTCGATGAGCAGGCAAAATTTGCTAAAGCGGGCAACATTTTTTACATGTATGTCAAGAGGGTAACACTGCACTGTTTCCCGCTAGCGCACATGGTCAGACTTTGACAAAATGTGGCATGATTATGATGTGATTGATGTTTACCACAAGTGCTCAGCACATTTTTTAAACTGTGTTTTTTTCCATAATGAAGAAATCCCTCGGGAAACAAAGTTCACTGTTTCCCTCGGGCCCAGTCATTAAGTGTTTATTCATATCCATGTATGCCAAACAAGTGGTTAGTGTTTTTTGCTCGCTCTGATGGCTATACTTAACTTGAAATTCTATTTGCTACTCCTGGCATTTTTGTGGATTTCATGCATGATTAACTGGTTTGGGCTGACTGCTTCAAAGGCTCAGTCTCCAGCCGTGGGTGTCTCGATGCGCCCGCGATTCTCTCCAGTGAGGTGGAGAGAATCGCGGGTGCATCGAGACACCCACGGCTGGAGATTGAGCCCAACTGCTTCACAGCTTGGCAAATGCCCACTACTATTCACCTACACTTCTGTGAATAATTCATTATTTTCAATCAATCCCTTTTATTTAATATGCAACTTATTGCAATTTCATTGTTAATTGATAAGCTTAATGATTGGGCCCAAGGGAAATATTAAGTTTTGTTTACCCAAGACTCTCAATGTTCTTAGAGGTGAAGCCAACTGAAAAATAGAAAAAAATTATATGGCTGAGATTAGAAGAAATGTGTCTGATGCATGGGGCTAGCACACAAATTTGCTGCGGCTTCAAGGCGCATGACCTGATCATGTGTGAGTTGAAAGTTCAAGTTGTTGTTTTCCTAGGGAGGTAGTGAGTTTTGTTCACCCTAGGGAGTTAGACTGTTTTGACCCATGGCACGTGACATGTTCTTGTCCAATAATACAATAATGAAAAAGGTGTTTGAGTTGGGAGGTATAACAATGTATGTTTTATGCCATACTATGTCAACAAGCTATTGGTCTGTATTAATGTTCTTGCCTTTCAACAGTTGGGCAATCTCCTCAGTTTCAAAAACCTCCTCTGACCAAGTATGTGGTGTTAGAAAAAAGCCAGGTGATCATTCCTTGTAAAGCAGTCGGCAATCCTGAGCCAGTGATTAAGTGGTATGCTGCTGATGACACCACACCATTGAAGAATGATTCTAAATACACTATCCATTCCAACGGGTCACTTGAGATAAGCAGTGTGGAGAGCCAGGATGCTGTTAGGTACAAGTGTGTAGCTACCAACATGGTTGACTCAATCACAAAGTACACAACGGTGGAACTTGCTTGTAAGTGATTCTGTATCAAGTGTGAGGCCCAAACAAAGTTACAAGTTATTACAAGTACCCAGGGCTAACTTGGGATGGCTTGCATTTAGTTTAATCAAGCTCGTATTTGTCTTCCAAGTTCCATTAGTTTTCACCAGTCGGCCACTCAAAATGTACGCAGCTTTCTTTTAGTGATGTTTACTTTTGTATAAGCATGTGTGCACAATACTTTATTGTGTTTTTTTGTCACCTGTGAACAACTTGAGTAAAATCCAAGATGGCCACAATTTTGCATGGCATCACAGATCCCCAGCAGTGCCATAACCCATAATGTTTACCTTATCTTTTAGAACACATTACAGGCTATCTATTAAAGTTAAAACCTTTTTATCAAAATATTGTAATTGTAAAAACCACTCCCCCCTCCCTTTGGTACCACCGTTGGGGTATGAGTTTTAGTGTATACATGTCCGAGGGTTAGATGACCATCATTGCATCATAGATCTATAGTTTTTGATCAGTGGGTGATTATAATTAATTAAAATGTATGATTGGTCCACTGCTGATAATGAGTGATAGCAATTTAGCAGAAGTTCATTTTCTGTAGTCTTTTCAGTTGCGGATCACCGAGTCATTGATCTTTTTATGCATTCAAAATTTTATGCATTATAAACCATGACTTAAGATTTGAAAAGAAAGAAGTGCGCTGTTATTGTGTGTATAAAAACAAATGTTTGTTTCTTTTTCTCCACAGATTTGGATGATGTCATACTTGCCAAGACCACACTTTATATTCTGAAAAATCACCAGACAGAAGTGTTGTGTGACAGACCTGCTGGATCCCCAGAGCCAACTATCACGTGGCTAAAAGCAGATGGGCAAGCTCTGCCAGATAAATTTAATGTCCAGGGTTGCTGCACACTTCAGAAAGAAAGAACCAAGATGATAGACACCGGAAATTATACCTGTACTGCTAAGAACATCTTTGGAACCAAATCCCGAACTATTCAGATAATAGTCTCTGGTAAGTTTATATTTACACTTTGTATTCTGTTTATTATGCTAAATAAAGTGGCTATAACTAGTTATTTTTGGGATGAAATCCTAAATTTAGTGCTTCTGATGTTATACAATGAAAATATTTTGCAAAATAATTGAAGGGCTTAAAGAGCATAACCAACCCATGTAGAATTTAAGGCCTTTTTATTTTTCTTGCTCAGATTTGTCCATTTTTGGCATGTGAACTACAAATTAATTGCAAAAGTTGTTTTTTGCGTCGTTTTTGAGAAACAATGTATGCAAAAAAATATATATATCTCCATGTCTCCCGCTGAATCCCGTCAAAAAAATGAATCCCAAAGTTTACCCAAATTTCTTCATTTTATGCTGATTTTTAACTTCAGATGGCCAAGTTTGGGCCTGTGCCACTGAATCCCACTCAAGAAAAAAAAAGAAACCCCCCCAAAAAAAACAAATTCAAACCGAAGTTCATTTCTGCAAAATCGCTTCATTTCATCACCAATGGTCAGCCACTTAGTTTCGTGCCATATCCCTTTCGGACCTCCTAGGAAGCACTAGGTCGCAAAGCATGTCAGGAAATTCTATGACAAAACTGAAATGAACTTTCCTGCCTGAAAATTATAAAAAAAATATTAGAAGTCTGGAAGCACTTATAATATAGGGCATTTCGATCACGGCACAAGATGGGCAAGGACACGCACTCAATTCTTTGAGACGTGCCAGGGACTTAAGGATTTCCGGACTTCATGATGTCCTTCCATTGCCACACAGGCCTTAAACATGGCTTATTAATAAGAAATTGACCTTTTTTCTTTAATATTTAGAGTTTCCTTCAGTGAATTTTTTTTAAACTTTGATATATTGTGGAAATGATCACGGGCAACATTTTGGAAAGATAAAAACATGGTGTTGTTCAGACGGTTTTTGCAATATTATGCAATTTCTTATATTTACCTGTCAAACTAAATTGCTCCAACAGAATTTTTCCTAAAAAGAATATATGAAAGATTGAGTTTTTATCTCAAACTATGCGAACTTTTAACCCTTTCACCACCGCATGCTTTTAACAAAAAGTACCCAGAACACCAGCTGTTTTGAAAATGGCGATTTTTCAGCAAGAAATGGCGTACAAGTTTTTAAAATGAAGCTAGTGCGCATTGCAAACTTTTTATGTAACTAAAAAATACATCGCTGCAAAGATAATTTCATAGCAAACAAATGCATTAAAACAGTAACATTTATTTCATTTAAAACATTTACAAAACCAGTGAAAATGCTGCATAACTCTTACCGCATTGTGTAAAGACTGTCTAAAAGTATTGCTGTTGCATTTAAGTGAATATCTTGTTGTTTATGGTTCACAGTTGGTTTGAAACGTCTTCCACGGCTTCAGCAGTTATCGATTGAACAATTGTGTAGATATTTTCTTTTAACTCTTAGAATTCATGTAAAATTTTGACTATTGACTTCACTTTGGTTGTTGTCGAAAATGGCAAAAAAAATCGCGCGAGAAGTTTTCTTGTTCGATTTACAATGCTTTTTTCGTCCTCCTGTTCGTGAAAACAGACCGCCATTTTGTTTTCAAAGCATGTGCTTTCACTTGCATAAATTAGTTTTCCATATAAGGAACGTAGTGTCCAGTCTTTCTCAAAAGAAGGGAACTCGTTTGTTTGGCCGGAAAACCGGCCACCGGGGTTACAGAGACTTTTCTCTTTAGCCGGTAAACCGGCCAGTGGTGGTGAAAGGGTTAAAAAGATTCCCCGAAGGAAACGCAAGAAAACACGCTCTTAATTTTGCCTTTTTTGGCTTTGCTGATGTCATAAAATCTGGAAAAATCTACTTTTTCATATGAGCGTGCGCAAATTTACTAACATTCGCATCATCAGCGTGAGCGCAGTGATAAAACTATAGGGAGCCACCTTAAACCAGCGCTAAACCGCTGAGTTCTACACTGTTCAGCCATGTTGTCTCGAGTAGTGAACAGGTTTGATAAGCCTGCCTTAAATAGCGTTATGCTCGTTCAGGTTGTTGGCATGGGTCAGGAGTGTTGCGGTCGCATATTCTCACGGCCAATATTCTTTATAATGGTGTCGAAATTGCGCTCTAAATGTACAGTCAAAGCACTAGAGGGCCAGAACTTAAGGCATTCTTTTTGTGTTGAATTAGAAAGATAAGTATGAAAAATTCCTGCAGAAGAAATTGTTAAGAGAAAAAAAATCGTGCACAAGTAAGCATGTGAAAAAAAATTTCAGCATTTTGGTAAAAAAGAAAATTCTTGCAAATAGAGATGCTGAAAAAAAAATCATACTCAGAAGAAATTGCCTAATCCCCCCCCCCCCTCCCCAACAAAAAAATTAAACGGTCCGTCCCTTAACCAATATAAATCACAAACCACATTATTAAATTCAACAAGTCACCACAACAATAACGTTACTTTTAACACTACATATTCAGTAATGAAATACGAGCCTTTTATAAACAGGTATAAAAAATGAGAAACGGCGGGGAAAACATTACCACGTGGTACCTTTTAGAGTTTCGTACATGCGATCTACACCACATCAAACATAAATCATAGAAGATAATATTTAATAAGACTCCAACGTACATATTAAATCCGTTAGTTCTTTCTCCCCTTCTTTCACAAAATACTAATAAGCTTATAACATCTTTAACAAATGCATTGCAAGTTATCTCAATAAATGCCACTTCACTTTTTCCTGTGTGTAAAATACTAATATATTAAGCATCCTTGACATGACCTCGGTCAAAGTGATTGTTGACATAAAGATCATGTTCTATTTCTCTTTTAATTGAATTGAAGTTTTTCAGCCTGCGTCATTCAAAATTAATTTAAATGCTTTTAGCAGCAAATCTTATCACCGAGAGAACAATGAACGATAGGAGAAAACCACGTTTCTTTAATGTTCCATGTACAATGTAATTGCTCACCTCAAATTCTCTCTTTTCACGACTGGGAAAATTATTTGCCAATGTATTTTTCGAATTGCTTGCCGTTTTGCGTGCAGTGAATTTGGTTAGTGCTCGAGTTTAATAGCCTAAATATACGCATTCTAAAATGCTGAAAATGTCTCGCTCTGTCACGTTTAATTCTCGCTCAGAGTGCATAGCCGTGAGTTTATGTGTTTAGCTAAAACAACGCATTCTAAAACAATACAGGTGTGTTGTCTCTCTCTGTCACGTTCAATTTTCGCCCAGAATACAGCCTGACAAATGGCTTGTTGCGTTTCACAAATCGGATCAAATCAGTCTCGCTCAATGCAATCATGCTAAATGCTAGCGAGATTATCACCGAGACAAGACCGGGAAGAATGGCTCGTTTTAGGCGTAAGCAAGACAAATTCGGTGTCTCGCTTTGTCTCGTTCAATGCACGCCGTAACAATCAAGACGATTCACCCTTCATCCTTTGCTCCCACACCGCTATAAACAAATACCCTTTACACAAACAACCTTTTAATCAATTTCTTAGCCTACCCACATCCCCATTTACTTCACCTACACCACATATTTTAACTTATCTACTCTCAAATCTCCAAAATCCGGAGGGGGGAGACTTCCATATAAAATTTACAATTAGTAGCTCTTAACGATAAAACGTCTTTTCAACCATGCCCATCTAACGAAATTCTTAAAGGACACCCCGTCATTTTCATATGGCGGACCCCCCAGCGTGTCAATAAGTGACTACGAAACAGCGTCCATTTTATATATCGGGCAGGCTTGGCAAACAAGCCAGCCCGATCAATTATGCTGTACAAGGTGGTTCTAATAATTTATTTTTGAGTCTGTAAATGTGAAATCCTAGACTGTGACTATTCAAATTAAAGCTATTATGTTGTGAAGATGGCTCTAACATTACATATAATTTAAAGGAAATGTTTATAATTTTGCCAGTACAGTATGTTTAAAAAAAAAACATTTAAATTGCTACTTCTAGAACAACCACAAATTACTCAGAAACCGGTCGCACAGAAGTTAAAGGAAAATGAGAAAGCAGTTCTCAACTGCACAGCAGCATCTACGCCACCAGCAAAAATCACTTGGATGAAAATTAACAACACCTTGAAAGCAGACAGCAACCATGTATTTGAAGAAACTGATGGTGGGCTTGGAAAACGTCTTGTTATTGCCAAGGCTAAACCCACAGACTCTGGCACCTACAAGTGCTTGGCTGACCATCCTGGAGGTTGGAGTGATACAGCTGAGGCCAAACTTGAAGTTATGGGTGAGTTTTGTTTTAAGTGGTGTTCATACTACGCATGTCTGGGTACTGGTTGAAACTGGTTTGGTATGTCATTCCAATGCTGTGTTCACATCAAGACCAAAACATGTTAAGCAATACAGTAAACATGTTTCAATGAAACATGTTTCATGCTTGGTTTTATAGTTAATGCTGTGTAAATCTCACTTCTCATCAACTTCTTACTTCTCAAGTTCTTTGGGAATGAAGGGCAATTCATAATTGTTTAACAAGGAGACAACATTTGCACCAACATGTTTTGTCTGGCTTAGATCAAAACTACCTCAACGGGTTTTGTCAATCATGCTCAGAATAAACGTGTTTTGATCATGATTCGTGCAATACGCCGCTTGATGCGAACACGTTGCACAGTGAAACATTGTGTCATTCACAATTAGACTAAACATGTTTTGTCCCAGTGTGAACACACATAATACAATAATAATTTTGTAACATATATCTCTTTGCATTCACTGCTCAGAAGTTGTCAGAACTGTAAAGATTTTGTGGTAAAACAAAATGTAATTTCGAGAGTCTGCATGTTGAATGAATGAATGACTTATATAGCACACATATCACGTCTCATGGCACTTTACCTACAGTTATGAGAATGTGATTGGACGTCAGCTTATGAAAGCACCTCAGGCAGCCACTATAGATCCATTGTTGATCTCATCTTCCCCACCCTACCTGTGAATAATGTATGGCACTGAGAGTGGTCACAGCCAGGGTTTTGGTTCTTTTATGTCTCCATCGGAGACAGGACCGCCATTTCTACGTGGTCAATCTGAGCCACGTGAAGGTCTAACCATTTGCAGATGTCATAGCAAAGGCAGCACCTTCGTCCTCAGTTATTTTAAGACCCTGAGTGTTGGTCTGGCTGGGATTCGAACCGGCGACCTCCCGCTCTGTAGACTGGTGCTCTATCAACTGAGCTAACCAGGCGGCAGTTGGCCAAGTGTTGCATGGACCAATAGCCAGAATTTTCCTTTTTTTTTTCAGGTAAGGTAAAGCTCGAAGGTATTCCTGTTTTTGTAGTGAATGCCAACCTACACAAACCTCACAAGATTGAGTGTGACTTTGAGGGATACCCACCAATTATAGTCACCTGGAAGAAGGAAGGTGGGGTCCAAATCACGTCCAGTGATCGCATAAAACAACAAGGCGCTGTGTTGTATTTCACGAGAATCGAGAAGGAAGACGCTGGCCGTTATTGGTGCACTGGAAAAAACAAATTTAGCACAGAAAACAGCTATGTTAATATTTCTGTTTTTGGTGAGTACATGTGCATGTTGTTTAGTAGTAAAAAAAGAAGTACAATAAATTCCAGTAGATGTTGTGACCATTTGAACTGGTCTTAAAAATTTGTTGAAAGTTTTTTAATACCATATTTACTCAAATTTTAGCTCCAAAGTGGTTTTTAAATGTTTCAACTTTCTTATGCAGCCCTGATTCTGGTGGCGCTTATTAAAAATTCATTAAAATATAAATGTTAAAATATCATGGACTACTCTTTTTCTAAAAGAAAGAAAGAAAAGAACATTTAAATTCATGCATGCAAATAAATTTCCACAGAATGTTTTACATTTCTACTTTGACACTATTGATTAAACGCATCACCCATAGATGAGCTTAGGGGATAGGTGCCGCACGGTGTGGGACATGCTTCTAGCAAACTTTTCCAAAACGAGGAAGTATCCATGGCAACCCTGACACAGCCCACTACCCAGGCACCCGTCACACTGAGCAATTCAGTATAAACCAGATACTCACCTGCGACCCATACTTACCAGCCAGGAGGGAAGGTAGGGAGCAAAGCTTAAGAGCAAATTTGCAATGCAAATGCAGGCAAACACGAGAGCAATAGCAAGCAAGCAAGCCGAACAAGCGAAGGCTGAAATCACTCCTGCAAAGGCGCCTGGACTGCGCCACGTGACTTGATGGCAGACGACCGCTGGCCAGCTAAGAACTTAGATAAGTGCCGCGGCAATGGTTTCGTCTTTAACTTTACCTAAAATGCTTTTAGCCAAAAATAATCAGTACTCTTGAACTCAAGCACTTTTAAAAAGTGCTGTGTTCTTGTTCAGGGCTGCAGTGCTAATTCAAGGGTGCCAACTATTAATTTTTTGAACACACTGTTATGTGAACATGTGCTTATTTGAGGGGTGGCACTCCGACATTCAGGGCTACATGTAGCTATGTATTTTTTCTAATAATAGTAAAGTTAATAATTATGGTAGTGTCGAATGATGTTGAATGCATGTTGAAACAAAGATATGTTATAACACGTAAATTTAGTTTCAATATACATGAGTAGTTTCAGCACACTGTGATTTTACTGGCTTTTAAAAGAGTTTGTTATACATGGTATTATTACATGACTAAGACAGTCAGAGGGCCAATAACTAAAATCAACCAATCAGAATGCTCGATTGCCGGTCCAATATTCTCTAAGTATTGGACCGGGCATTGTCCCGAATGATCCCGCGCAATCCTCCCGCCGGCGGGAGTCGTGTAATAAATCTCTTATTAACCAAGCTTGCTCGGGACCGTACTGGGAGAATATCGGCCCTCAGTCTTTTCTGTACGGACCTCGCTGTGCTCGGTCCGTACTGTCAAGACCTCGGGCCAATATTCTCCCAGTACAGCCCTCGCGCTTGGTCAATAAGATATATGTTCAACCGAACACTACAACATACAGTAGCACTTACTGTTGCCATAGGAACTTGATTGATTTATGAATTGATTGTTATTCTTTTGTTTATAGTGTATCCCACGTTTGACCTACGGCCAAAAAACACAACAGCTTATGTTGATGACCACATTTGGCTCCACTGCAATGCTTCAGGTGACCCTAAACCCAAGATAAGTTGGAGTAAAGACACACAAGGAGGAGACAAACTTGACCCCGAAAGGTTCATTCAACACCCAAATGGGACGCTCCACATTAAGGAAGTGCGTATGGAAGACCAGGGTCGGTACTACTGTATTGCTGCTAACCACGCAGAAATGAAACAAAGCAAATTCAGTCTTGACGTGGAGGGTAAGTCTAGATTTTTATCAGACTTAAATATGACACCTGGTCATTTTGTAGGGAAGGATGCAAGAATAAGCACAACAATTAGTTCAGCTGAACCAGAAAAATGATGTTCACAAAATGTGAATTGTTGGAATTTGTGAGCCAAAGCAAAGTCTACTACATGTGGCAAGAGTAGAAGATTTTTTTTTTCATTATTATTGTGAGTAAAAAGGGAACTTACTAAGTTTGCTGGTGACATTAATGACAGTTGTAAGAAGCTAATGTGATTGTTCAAAGGAGGGCATTTGGTTTTGTAATGGACATGGTATAGTAAAAAAAACATGTCAAGAATTACCAGCTTGATTGAAAGGAATTATGTGACAAAGAAAGCATAATTGGGAATTCTTGTTACATGTATGATAATAGTTGTTGTGAATTGACATAAACTTCATGTGTATGATTACTGTGTGTTAATTACAGTAAGTTCTACATGTATTTGGTGTAAACATACATGTACATGAAGGTGGACTTCAAAAAATGCTAGTGTCTTGGCATGCATTGCTAGTGGAAAGAAATGTTAGAAGCCCAGTGTTTGTTAGTAGACTAAAAAGATATGTTTGAGTCCTGAGAGCCTATAAGTAAAAGGAAAGCAAATTTTGAGACTTGTGTTTGCAACTGTAGTGAGTCCTATTGAAGTCAAACCAGATGTTGTCTTCTAAGTAACTTTGCAGCTGTCTCAAATACAGTGTGTAGCTCATTTGCAAACAAGGTCTTCAAATTGAAAAATTTGCTTACCAGAATATTGCAAACAAATAATTTCCCTCTTACTGCCAACATGCTATTGCTGTTGCTGCCCCTTAATTGTGATTACATCAATTGCCTGCAAACATTAAGAACATGAATTCTATTGACGCTTTTAAACGTAAACTTAACATCTACATGTAGACTTTGCTTTTTAAACATGCTGTTTAATTTTAATTTTTTTATTCTGTAATTGTACCACAATCTTTATCTTTTATGTTAGTTTCTTATTTGTATTGTAAATAACACTCTTAGCTTTTTTGTTTTTAATATGAAATTAGCACCTTTGAAACCTTTGAGATAAAGTGCTTTATGAATTCAGGGACCGCGGAGGGGGAGGGGCTGGTAGGGCCGCGGCCCCACCACTTTTTTGCCCCCCCCCCACTATGATTTTATTCCTTTTTTCGATTTTCAATATATGAAAAAATTATTTTCAATTGTCAGCCCTCCCATTTTTCACCTTGCTCCGCGGTCCCTGGAATTTATTACAATCATTATTATTTTATGGAAAAAAGGCAGACAACTGATCTATTGAAGAACTATCAATATCTGCTAAAAGTGTTGCTGCAAGTTCTTCTTGCCAACAGCAAATTTGTTTGCATAAATTCGTCATCAAATTCTGTCAGATTCCAACGTTGCGATGAATGTTTTGCAAAGTTAGATGGAAGTGAATATCCCGTTTGACTGTAAAAGTACATGTAATGCCACATCAAATATCATTCAAAATGTACCTGTAGTAGGGCAGCTGCAAGAATCTGAAATTAGATACTCACCATTCCTCTCTTTCCTCAACCCATGTGCTGTTTAAAAGATGTCTGGATTCACACATCATAATTTTAATTCCATTTTACATAGTTATCATTCTGTGAAGAAAGATAATCTATTCAACAACTTCATCCACAATTGGCAATGTCACCTTTCCTTCCCTAATAAATTATGAAGAACAGACTATTTATTGTTCCAATCAGCAATAGCAAAATGTACAGTGTATGCACAGTATTAAGCCAAGGGATGGACAAAAAAAATAGAGAAAATCAGTTCAAGGCAAGTTTCCAGTGGCAGCTTTGAAATAGAAAAATTGAAAATTGAAAAATAGAAACTTGAGAAACTTTTTTTTGAGGAACTTTGCAATTATTTTTGAATAAAGTTTACTGAAAGGGGCTTTTCACTTGATACCAGTAATGTAAAATGAGTTTTTACTTTTGTTGTCAGTGACAGTGGCCCAAGTGTTCCTCGTCTAATTGATTACAAGTTTCTTTTGTTGTCTTGATTAATATTTTGATCCTAAAATATCTGAAAACACTGTAAATTTGTCTTGAAAATAAAGTTCACTTTAGTTTGATCAGATGAAACGACCTAACCTACAAATTCCTCGTACATACTTACCATTTCAGACAAACCGGGGGTCAATTCCAGGGGGAATTTCGATCAATACGGTAAGTAAGTCTGTCACAAAACGGAGCAATAAAAGACAAATCATCACTTCGATTGTAAGCTAATAACTGCAATCTTTTCCTCTGCACAAACAGTAAAACAATCCAATGCAACTAATCAAGACTCTCTTTTTTGTCACAAAAGTGTGTTGCAATGTGATCCCTCACCTGCATGTTTGGGTTGGGGAAGAGGAATTGATCTTTTTGCCCATGTAGCAGCCATATTGATTTTTTTTCCTGTGCATCTCATTAACCCTTGGACATATTTACGAGCAAATAGCGACAGAGATCCACCTAAGGTGACCACATCATGAGACACACGGTGAAGAAAACTCAAATTTTTTGTTGTTGAAATCCCCTCATTTTAACCTTGTTATTATTTCAATAGATAGCCCTTCATCTCCTCTGCAAGATGGTCATGTGTCTATAATGACAATGTTGTTATTTGGTGTTAGAACCACCATCTTTGGATTTCCAGCAAAATCAAAAAAGGATGCTTAAATAGACTAGAAAACTAAAAATACCAAAACTTACAAAACAGAGAATACACCAAATGCAAATATGGGGGCCAATTTATTATTCCTTTGTATGTATGTTAATTAGCCTGATCGTGACTAGCCTTATTTTAGAGTAAACATTCTTTTGAAATTTGCACATGCTAATGAGGCAAGTCAGGCTAATTTACATACACATAAAAGAATTATAAATCGGCAGCCATATTTGCATTCAGTGTGAAGCAATTCAAAATCCAACATTTTAGTTAACCTGCCTATTAATACCCAACAAAACTCATGAAAACATCATATGCATTAGGAAAACATTTCACAGGTGATTGTGTCCCAAGAAAAGATGAACAGCTACTAGAAAATTTAGCCTCCCAAAAAAATAAATGTCACCAAAGAATTTTCCCCCCACCCCCACCCCCTTCCTTGTACGCTCGAGGGTTTACCTTGTCCCAAGGTCTTCTTGGTGTTGACGATGGTACTCAGGCTAATAGAAGAGCTTGTGACACTCCAAAGCCTCCAAATATATGGCAATAAGCTCACTATATACTAGGAGATTGTAACATAGTGCAATCTGCTATTTGCTAGGTTCTTCTTCAGCCACATTTAAAAATACTGACAGGACCTCAAGGATATGGCTGGGCTTCCCATAATATTCTTTTCACAAAATTTGTGACAATGCAAATGGAAGATTTTTCATAATTACGAGAAAAAAAAATCATTTTTAATGATCATTATGGGGATAAATCAATATGGCTGCCATATTAGTAAAAAGGTCTTTTGCTGGCTAATTTCAGGCTTAACAAATAAAAGTAAAGTAAAATAATGATTGTTTAATTGTGACAAATCTAAAAATAAGAGCAGCTTGCACATAATTAAAAAGTTAACACTGGTAAGAAACAAGCAATATGTCAATAAACAAAGAATAAACAATCAATGATAATTAAAAACCAATAACTAACTTTTAATAAGTGCACTGTAATAAAAACTGCTGTAACATTGAAGTGATGTGCAAGTTTGTAGCTATTATTTCTGTTTGCACTGTGAGGCAACAATACATGTATGTAATAGAGCAGTTTTTAGTCTAATTGAGTGTCGTAAAACCAAAACCAAAGTAATTACTCTGACCAATCACAGCAGTCGTAAACAATTCAATGAACCAATCAGAGCTCGAAGCAATTACATGTCGGCGGCGCCAAGCGCGGGAAAATGCGTGCGAGCAAGTCACGATTGGTTTTGGTTTTACTTCTGATTGGTCGAGAAAGTGGCGCGAGATTTTTTTTGCCAATCACAAAGCGTAGCAATGCAAAACCAAAGCAATTGTGTAATTACTTTTGACACTTAATTAAAAACTGCTCTAGTGTGACCATTTAAATGAAAGCTATAAAGACCTACCTCAGTTTCCTGTCAGTTGTGCTGCTGTTTATTATGCTACTACAAGGTGGTTCTACATTTGTGTGTAACTTTTGAGTTTGTGGATAAAAACAAAAGTGAAAGCTTTATACAGCAGCACTTTGCTGTGGTCAGGTGCTGTTTATAATGCTGTACAAGGTGGTTCTAACCTTTCAGTCTGTGAATGAAGGTGACATCTACAGAATGAGCAGTACTTTCCTTTGGTGCCGTTAATTTATTATGCTGTACAACGCGGTTGTTGTAACCTTTGGGATGAAATCCTAAAGTGAGAGCATTCGTAAGCCACTGGGTATTAATTTCATATACTGCTATTCCTTTCCAACTTTTGAGTTTGTGGATGCCCGAAGTGTAACCATTCAAATGAAAGCTATTGAGCAAAAATTAATGTACTTTCTTGTGGGTATAACTGCTAAGCAGTACTTTCCTTTCGTACTGTTTAAAAATTATTAAAATGCTGTACAAAGTGGTTGTAGCTTTTGAGTTTGTGGATGAAATCCTAAAGTGTGACCATTCATACTTTCATGTGGTGTTGTTTATCATGTTGTACAAGGTGATTCTAACTTTTGAGTCTGTGGATGAAATCCTAAAGTGTGACCATTCAAATAAAAGCTTTTAAGCAGTACTTTCATGTGGTGGTGTTTATCATGTAGTACAAGCCGAAGGTGGTTATAACTTGAGAGTCAGGTTGAAATCCTAACGTGTGAATATCAAAAAAATCTGTACGTGTAAAAACACCTAACCCACCGTTTCCTCTCTCTTTAGATCATCCACCTCCTAAGCCGGACGAGTCCTCTGTGGGATCCATGGGCCGAACCATTGGTATCGCTGTGGGATGCGCGGCAGCGTATATTGTTCTTGTCGTAGGATTGATGATCTACTGCAAGGGACGACGAGCAAGGCAGAGCAAGAAAGAAGAAATTATTCCTCCAGAGTGCGAGAACCGTAAGGGATTCCTTTTTTTGTTTTCTTATCAATTCAAAGCATTATTTTGAGGTTTTGACTTAATATTCCGAAGCGAAACCAAAACCGACAACTCTATTCCCGCGCTTGGCACTGGGTACATCTTTTCCCACGCTTGGCACTGGCTGCATCTTTTCCCGCGCTTGGCACCAGATGAACGCTTTCCCGCGCTTGCAACAGGCTGCATCTTTTCCCGTGCTTGGCACCACCTGCATCTTTTCCTACGCTTGGCTCCGTCTGCATCTTTTCCTGCGCTTGGCTCCGTCTGCATCTTTTCCTGCGCTTGGCACCAGCTGCATCTTTTCCCGCGCTTGGCACCAGCTGCATCTTTTCCCGCACTTGGTACCAGCTGCATCATTTCCCACACTTAGCACCGATGCACGTTTTCCCGCGTTTGGCACTATTTGCACACCTTCCCGCTCTTGGTGCCGGTTGCACATTTTACTGTACTTTGTCAGAGTTGCATTGTTTTAGATTGTGTTGTTGCATTTTTTCTTATGTGTCATAGGTCAAATGTGATCACTACGATTTTAGTAGTACGCCAGTTTTCAAAATCCCCGCTCTTTTTAACCAGCACTGACCACACTTTCATCTCATTCACAGTAAACAATGGTGATATCGAACACCAAGGTGGAGAAGGTAACGACATGACAATGAACCCCGTCTACAGATCCCAGCCAAGCTACGACAAAATGGAGTTCCCCAGACACGACCTCGAGGCGCTCAGGAGTCTGGGTAATGGCGCCTATGGCCGAGCATTCTTGGCGCGAGCCAGTGGCATACGCGACGGCGAAAAGGAAACCATGGTTGTTGTGAAGGCGTTGGTTAGTAATGATGACCAAGTACGCGAGGAGTTTAATAAAGAGATGGATGCGCTGTGTGGATTGCAGCATGAAAACGTTGTCGCACTGATTGGAGTCTGCAAGGAAGACGAACCCTGTTACATGATCTTTGAATCAATGGAAAAGGTTTGTGTCTTGGAGTTTGGATTGAATAAGAACTCTCTTGGATAATTCAGTTGTTTCCACTGGTTCGGAAAGTAAAGATTATTATTATTATTATTATTATTATTATTATTATTATTTAGAAATACAGATGGTTAAAAATATTATAAGCGCGACGTTTCTTGAGTGTCTTGAAAAAGTGCCAAACTAAATTTGACTGCCTATTGTATGAAATGCTCCTGATTAGAGAGCACAAGCCATCCCTAAACAGTCAGATTCCCTTAGGGCTA
>JAJLRJ010000006.1:15466138-15486138 GCA_024195265.1 Dendrophyllia cribrosa | reverse complement strand
TTTGCTCAGTTCGCTTTTGATAGTTTAGTTTTGTAGTCTAAATTACGTTGCGATTTTAGAGGGCAGTTTCAGTAATTGTTATTATAACTGCAATATTTTGCTCGGTTGTCATGTTTTATTTTTTTGTGTAATCTGCAAAATGTATTAGTGATGTCATAAAAAATAAAATGTTGTGTCTAAAATTTTATTTTCGAAAAATTGTAAATATTCATAATAATTTTGTAGATCTTAAAACCCGTAATAGGAATTAGTGTGAACTGCATGGAAATCGAATATTAAGAAATTAAAAGATAAAATCTGCGATGGCTTTACTCTTGTGGTTAATGCTTCTCTTATTTGAAATATTCTGGGGTCAATTTAATAAAACTTTTACAAGGGTAATTTACAAGCGTAGCCATTGTTTCAGAGGCTGAAAACAATAGCTACACTTGTAAATTACAAGTGTAAAAGTTTTATTAAATTGGCCCCTGGCCTTCGTTTGCTAACCTCGTATTTTCGTGCTTTTCATATGGAAAACGTTTTATTTTTGTTTAAGGGGGAGTATACAACTTAATTTCAATGAAATTGTAGCGTTTAAAAGAAGGGATAGAGAAAGAAAATTTTTGAAACAACACATTTGAAACTCACGCAAGAGCACCCCAGGCTGGTGGGGGACTTTTGAGTCCATTCATTAACCCCAACCCAATAATAAGGGATTTTTATTTTATTACATTGAGCCCTACTGATGCATATTTAAGTTTCAACTTTTCAGTGCAGTTCGCCAATGCAAGCACGCGTCTAAAGTTAGCTTGCTTATACAAAAAAATTATATTCTAGAGCCTACGTTTGTAAAATATGCATGGCAACAATTCGTAGACTTTAATTGGACTTTAAAGTTCTTTACTCAGTATTTACAAATAAAAGTAGCCACAGGTTAAAGCGAAAACTGGGCAATAAAACCCCACATCGGTTACAGTCGATCCACGGAACTGTCCGTATAACGGGGTGTCGTGGGGGATAGACGCGGAACGAGAGAAGCGTGACTGATGGGCGCGCTTTCTCTCGTAAATTGAGAGACGACTGAGTTCGAGTCAGGGGTATGTAAAGCTGACTGACTTGGTGCATTTAAGGCGGGGTAAACCTGAATTTTAATGACATTTTAAGAGGTTTTAAGAAGGGATAGGAGAAAGAAAATGATTTTTGGAACACCAACAGACAGTCGATACCCACGCAAGAGCACCCCAGGTTGCTAGTGGACTAACTTGGTATCCGTCTATTAATTATTAACTACAAATTCTAATTTTTAAAATTCACTTAATCTTCAACATTTCTTATTTCTCTAAATTTTACCAATCCTTCCTCCCAAACATACCCAAAAATTTACAAAACATCCCATAACATAGTTTTCTGTTATAAGCAGATGGTTTTTGGATTGCTTGAAACGTGAACGATGTATTTCCTCTCAAGCTAAGTGTATATCCACATTAAATAAAGTATGTTATGTTATTTCCATTAAAGCCATGTTAAATGACGGAAAAATGGCATTCAGGTAGACCCCCGCCTTAAGAACTGATTTTTATCTCTTACAATTAATTAGCCAAATTACTTTGCACGAAATTGTTTTAATCGGGACGGGAAAAACTGTCCGTTGTCCGTATTAACGGGTGTCCGTATTAAGCGGATAAATTTTAGAGAAAATGTATGGGCGTTCGGCCGGGACCAAGACAACTGTCCGTAATAACAGTGTGTCCGTATTAAGGGGGTGTCGGTAATGTGGGGTTCGACAGTAGTAGACTGCTCACATACTCTCGAGCTCATAGTTGAGTGGGTGAACGTTTCATGCGCGTGAGTGAACGAAGGTCACGCGTAATCTTGGCTCTCGCTCGTACTGCCCCACTTGACTATTAGCGCGTGCAATAAGCTAGCGCACTCGACTATAACATACGTGCTAGCAGTGTAGCAAGTTTGCGGTCACACGAGAGGGCGAGTTTGACTTCAAACAGTACCGTAGAATTCCCAAATTAGCCGTGCAGCCCCGTTACTTTCGCGTAGAAGCTGCCTTCGGGTGGCAGGTACTTTCGGACTGCTAAAATACACGAACGATCTATTCCAAGAAAATCATTGAATAAGATAAATACGACCGCAAAATTGGATGTTAAAAATCAAGATATGAATCAGGAAGCAAGACAACACACGTCATTCTAACGTGTCGTACTTCGGTAGTCAATACTAGAATTCTAGGCCATTGTTTTATCGGGGTTCGGTTGTATTTGAATGAATATAGTTACTCTTCCAAAGTTTTTCAAAGAATAGCAAGTCCGTTCAGACCCCCCTGGGGGGGGGGGGGGGGGGGGGGGGGGGTACTCAACAAAGTTTTGTACGGGGATGCTCCGCCCCGAGGTCCAAACCCTTACCCTTTCATATACCGTTTTTGACAGAAAAGGTACCCCTTTCATATACCTTTCATTGAAAATGGTACCCCTTTCATATACCTTTCGTTGAAAATGGTACCCCTTTCATATAGCCTTTGCGTGCGTCTGTTTGATATATTTTGAAAGGCCCTTTTTATAATACTTAAATTGTAGTTTTCCCTACCTTTTTTATGCTTTAACTCGTGTTTTCGCTACCATTTCCTATTCTTCGTGAAATCCCTACCCTTTCACATACTTCAACTCGTGAAATCCCGACCCTTTCATATACCTCCAGCCTCAAAAAGGTACCCCTTTCGGGCGGAGCATCCCCGTATAGCCCATTATAGGGAGTACCCCCCCCCCCCCCCCCCCCCCCCCCGGGGTTCAGACGTCGGGAGGGCAGCTGTTTTCATGAATTACTAGCAAGGTCTCTAAGTTAACGTTACTTCCGAGGTGCAGTTACTCTTGGAATTCTACGTGAAACTGAATGGAATACAAATTTTGAACACTGATGCAATAGCTTTTTAACGACAAACATGAAACATATAGTGTTCTATTAGACATCCGGTGCCCTTAAATTCTATTTACAATATTAGAGCTTCAGATGAGTACGCTAGTTGAAAAACTGAGTAACTGTAAGCCGAAGCCGAAGTCGGTTCCGAAAGCTAAAAACGTTAACTGTTGTCCACTTTGAACGGCGAAGCTAAGAAGAACCTGGGACAGAATGCCTTCTTCTCTCTGATTGAGAAATAATAACATGTGCTAATTACAGGGTTCCGAGAAATAAAGGGAAGCGGAGTTAAATACATGAGCATTACTGTAGACAAATTATATGAAACCAGTGCTTTTGTAATTTTCTGTTATTGTATTGATTACTGATATCAAAGCTTGTTTCCAATATTAATGCAATAATTAATTAACTCGACTGGGAGGAGGTAGAAGAAAGGCGATGGGATGGAGGCCGGCGATTTATCGAGGGAGGCAATTCTGATCTAAAATATGGGAAGTAATGTTGGGAGGCAATTGCTGGATTTCTTGTTCCAATCTTTCATCATGAAGCAGACAAAACCCCCGCCCGGTTTTCCATGTCATTCTAATGTGAATTTAAGACGGTTTTCCGTCTGATTTTCCCGCCGTTTTATACGGGAAAATGGACGGAAAAATTTGAGACGGGAAACTTCAGGATTGCATCGCCGGATTCGTATTGGACGAGCTTTTCGTCTAAGACATTATTCATTCTCTTATACTACTCGTAATGCTCGTAACGATCGTGATGCGGCGAGTCTATTTCAAACACATCACGTGGTAAATTGGTCAGCACCACGTGGCGAGCTCTATTTTTATCAAGTCGTCGCACTTCCTTTGCACAGTTTTTGAACTCAAACACGTGGCACAAAAATGCCATCACGTGGTACAGACAAGTGTACCACGTGGTGCATCTGAAATAGACTCACGGCATTACGATCTTTACCCTGAAAGCGGCCAAAATATTCGTGGGTGTCGCAGTTTAATGCGAAGAGAAGTATGAATAGCCCTTTTCGCGGTTAACCTTTCTCATTTGCATTACAATAAAATTCAACATGATTGCGAGGCAATTTCTGGCAGAAACTACAAAATTGCCTGAAATTGCCTCGCAACCACGTTTATTCTATTAAACTTTATTTAGACACGGTATATTCATCAGGCATAACAATACTATAAACTATATATATATATATATATATATATACAGTCTTTTGATTAAACGTTGTCATTAATCGGTCTCATCCCTACGCGACCAGACCGAAAAGGATTATGGAGAGAAATCAATTCACATTCAACAACTGCACATTATCAAAATACAGAACGTCCTTAACGGGATATGTATCAAAGCGACTCTTGTTGTCTTTGCGTAACACGCGAAGACAAACGCGAGTTTTGTTCTCCATCATTGTAAACGCGATAGAGAATAATTAATCATGCATTTTAATTCACCCATACTCCCTTTCGATCTGGTCGCGTAGGGGTAAGACCGATCAATGACAACGTTTAATCAAGGGACTGTATATATATATATATATATATATATATATATATCAGCTCTTCGAGCAGAGCTCTTGTCTCTAAAAAAGCAGTGCGATATTGTTTGCGAAGAACGAGATTCCTTAAAATTGGCGCTTCAGATTGTGTCTAAGGATCTCTATCATAAGAATGAAACCAAACCGGTTCCTAGGAGTGACCAAAAGCCGGCCCAGAAAGTGCAGAAAGATTCGGAACCAACGACATCTCAGAATTTACCAATTGACTACGTGATGTCTCTCGCGATCTTGCAGGGACAGGGGTTCATCGTGTGAAATGCTATTATGAAACTCCTGTTTTCTCTCGCGATCTTGCAGGGAGTTCTTCCTAGTTTATTTTTATTGTAATGCAAATGAGAAAGGTTTACCGCGAAAAGGGCTATTCGGCAACTAGCGTAGCTAGCCTACGAATACAGCCGTCTTAAGCCTAAGATTAAGCGATGAAAGGGCTGCTGTAAAAAAATTTCAGGATTTTGACAACAAGCGACGGACGAGTTTATTTTCACGCAGCCAATTCAGTTGAATTATTTTCCACTTATATAATTAGAGCCTGGTATGGTCAGTGCAGAATGTCAAGGTTATACGATTATTCTTATTATTGCTAAAACATAGATTGCCACAACAGAATAGCTGTAAACTAACATGTTGCAATTGGCTGAATCTGACAGTGCTTCTTCTGGCCCTGTGTCGTCTTGCTTTACTTTTCCTAAACATGAAAGACAAAAAATTTTTTAGCCCAAGAAGTTGCTTTTAAACAATGTTTCGTTTGATTGCAAACGGCATTGGGAAAGCATCGGACGTTATCAAGAGCCCATTACCCGGAGCGTGCAACTACCATAAATTCGTGCAACGGCGTTTTTACAAGTAGGTTTATTTTTAGATAAGCCTTTCCCGCGAATTGGTTTCGGAAAGCCAATCACAAGCAATTGCATAATTAATAACTATTCAAATGTTCACATTCCTTTGTGGCGAATGTCTGATTTCCAGTCGCTATGTGAATATGTGAATGTTATTAATTATGCAATTGCTTGTGATTGGTTTTCCGAAACCAGTTCACGGGAAAGGCTTATCTAAAAATAAACCTACTTGTAAAAACGCCGTTTCACAGGCGCAGTATGGAAGTTGCACGCTCCGGGATTATGGGCTCCTGACGTTATACATCATTATCTCGAAGATAAAACATTAAAGGGAAAACGCATGCAACCAATGAAAGTCGCAGTTGGTTTTACTTGTGATTGGTTGTGAAAGTGGCGGGAGATTTTTTAGCCAATCAGAAAGCGTAGCAATGCAAAACCAAAACACATGTGAAATAGGCCATTTCCGAGTTACGTTATACCTCGTTGTCAAAGCGAGGCTAGGTGCACAACCTTTCATATGAAAATGAGTTTTATTTGCATGTGAATGAAAACTCATTTTCATATGAAAGGTTGTGCACCTAGCCTCGCTTTGATAGGGAGGCTAAAGGCAACTCGGAAGTGGCCTATTACTTTCGACTCCCATTCGCAATTGAAAACCGCTATATATATTTTAACACTAGTTTGAAAAAAAAATGTTTACCTTTCACTTCTAGATGAACTGTTCTCTGTTTCAAGTCAACATGCGTTGCTGCAATGCAGAAATATCGCCCACTGTCACCGTACTGCACGTCTCTTATGTTAAGAGACCCGTTTTTGTGAGCCTTGTACTTTTCTTCGTTCAGCGGTCTGCCGCCTTGATCATACTTGAGCCATGTAATTCTAGGCTTTGGGCTGCCTGTGGCTGCACAGTGAAACCAAACCGAATCACCGATAAAAGCTGTCTTGTTTTTTGGTTCTAACAGAAACTTTAGCGGATCTGTTGAAAAGAATATATTTGATTGACCTGATGCAATTTTCTACGAAGATATTAGACTTAACTCTGTTGCGTTCAAAATAACTAGGGGACGCCACAATCTAGTATAGCACGCAAGAAGTACACAATTGCATACTGTAAATCGTTCTCTTGTGTAAAGACAATGTCACAAAAAAAATGAAAAAACTCATAATCTTGTTTACGTTCAACAGTAAGCTATATTTTTTCATTATTCGCTGCTCTTTAGCAGAGAAAGGTCAAAATTGTACTAAGAACATTCTACTAAGCACTCACTTAGCACTCTCTTTGGTCTTTGTTTTTTTGCATGAATGTAACCATTCAAATGAAAGCTATCAAGCATACTCTCTTTTCTCAAGTGGGAAATAGAACTCTGGGACTGAGGTTTCCTCTTCCGGTACCTTCACTTCCGGCCTCTGCCTCTTCCTTACGGTGGCTAGCAATAGCCCAGAATTTTTCATCACCTGGGGCGCTTTCCATTCGACCAAAAATTCCAGTTTCAAATTTCGGGTATTCCGTGTGGCGAATGGAACAGTATTTTCCGGTTGGTTGTTCCAGACCATCACGTTTCAAGTTTCGCGCGAAAATACAAAATAAACCAAAGCAAAACAGTCAAAACAAATCTGACAAATGGCGGACTCGTTGCCTAGCTCTTTTACTTGCTTTGGAGTTGTTCGACGACCCTGAAGTTAAAACGAACAATATTTTAAGCGAGAATGATGATATTATTTTTTTCAGTGCAGCTAGCTGTTAATCATGCGAAGGAATATTTTTAAAAATCCAGTCGGCGACTACTTTCTCGCGACTTATTACATTCGTTTAATACATAAGCTTATTAGCATTTCTGTGCTACTTACCAGTCCTAGTTGTGGCCATATTTTCTGCTGTTGTACTAGCTATGTTACGTGAGCAATCATGCTCGAGTAAGAGCTGTAAGCTTTCGGTGAAAAACAAACACGCCGTGCACTGATATTGAGACGCCATCTTGATTCCGGCTCGGAGAAACTGGGCCGAGCAGGAATGGTCGAATGGAACGGTATTTTCCGGTTGTTCCGACTTTCCGGAATTTTAGGACAACCTCGCGAGGTTGTCCTAAAATTCCGGAATTTTATTCCGGGAAATTTACGTTCCATTCGCTTCCCAACCCGGAATTTCCGGAATTTTTGGTTGAATGGAAAGCGCCCCTGGAAACCTTGGCAAACTGTAGTGTTCGACAACTGCACTTCACTTACCATAAACAGAGACGTTAACATAAGTGGTCTTGAAGCTAAAAGCGTTTGATCCATTACAGATATATTGTCCAGCGTCAGAGAGTACAACCTTCTTTATGACCAGGTAATTCCCATAACTCTCCACTCTCGCCGGTAGCTCAGCTAAGCCTTTCTTTGACCACGTGACTTTGATTGGCGGGATGCCGTGGAATTCGCACGTGATTTTTCTACGTGCGCCCAAGAATGCTTCTATGCTGTGTTTGTGTGAATCCCTTACTTTTATTACGTCGCTTTCTGCAAGGAAAGATATCAAACACATTGCTCCGACGTTGGATAATTTTTATCTGCAATAAGATGGCTAAAGCATAGGAAGTATTTTGGAACTATTCAGGTCTTTCTTATTCCGGCTAAGAAATAACAAAATACACGGAATACGAACTCGCAAAAGAGCGCAATAGGCAATTTTTACGAAGGCGTCATTTCACTACAACTTCCAGAATTCATTTTTTTTTAAATATCAATAACCCTACTTAACATGACAAAATAAAAAAAACTAAAGGATTCTTCTAGTAGTAAACGACGCCATTATGAAAATGGCCTATTCTAAGTAAACCGTATTCGGTTTATTCTGCTGTTGGGAACAGAATGTACAATAAACTCTTCCGTTGATTGAGAAAAATATAGGAGACATCGTGGTTGAGTGGTTAGAGCACCGCACTTGAAATTCAAAGGTTCCGGATTCAAGTCCTGCTCTGATAGCCTGTGAACTTTTAGGGTGCATTGGGTTAAAAAGGAAATCGACATACGGAGCCAACCGAGCTGGGTCTGGGGGGAGGGGGAGGAAGTTCCCAGTCCCCGCTCGTTTCGCCCCGCTCGCCGATATACCTTCTGAAAGGTCTGTCCACTATCTATTTCACGGTAGACCCGAGTTCGACGCCTATATCATCCTTGTAAAATAGCCAACTGGTCTGCCTCCTGCAGGTTGGCATTCTTTATTTGTTATGTTCTTTATTTACAATATTTGTTTCTAATGTTGTGTTTGTTTCATTATCCCTGAAAGCTCCGATCTCGCGAAATGAAGATAATTAAGTATTTATTTATTTATTTGAAATAGGTTCGAAGAGAACATGAGTACCGTCTGTTTGTAGCATTTCTATCTCAGAATAGTTCCAAAAAGACGCGTTCTTAGTTAAGCACTGTCCCTTCATCTGGTAGACTTAATTTAATTTTTTTTTTAACAAAAGGGAGAAAATATGTCTGGATGTGCGTTTTGCTACCTCAGTAAGAGATCAGCTTATCAGACGCAATAAAGTTAACAAGTGTGCCACCTGCAAATTCCAGCTTTTGCACATATCTAAAAATATATCACAATTTTATAATCATTAAAGTGTCACTGATCAAATTTTTAAATTTCTGAGAAATTTAAAAATTTGATCGAACTGCTCTTAAAGATGCAGTGAGCTACCTTACCTATGACGCGCACTGTTACTTTAACCTCCTTCAAATCTTGGCTGTTCGCTGCTATACAGAAGTACTGCCCAGCATCTGCCATTTTTACATCTCTTATGTGAAGATTACCATTTGCGAGCTGCCTAAATCTTTTCTTATCCATCTTGCCACGTTCCTTCCCCCAGCTGATGTCAGGCGCTGGTGTGCCTGTGGCGTTGCACCGTAACACGGTAGATTTGCCCAGAGCTACTGTCGTGTTTTTCGGCTTCGTTATTAATTTGACTGCAAAGAAAAGAAAGAAAACGAAAGATCAATGATAAGTGTTTAACGAGATGGTGGGAGGGGGTAGGGGAGGGCCCCGGACCTCTCCCCTGGATCCGCTGCTGTCTATTAACAATGCCGCAACTCACTTGGAACGTAAATCTTGCATTTCCTGGACACTGCTCCCATGACATTTCTGGCTCCACATTCATAGAAGCCCGTCTCCTTTGCTCCCAGATCTCTCACGGCCAGCGTCCCGTTGTGAAAGATGCTGTACTTTGAATCATTTGTTATAGAATTCTTAACATGTTGCGACCATACCTGGCCAACATAGTACCAATATATTTTAGGGGCCGGTGTACCGGTTGCTAGGCAATTCAAGAGTACCGTCTGTCCTTTTGCAACTTGTAAACTGGCAGGCGGAGGCATGATTATTTGAGGTACAGAACCCACTGTGGGAAAAGGAGAAGAAAAACAGTTATACACTCAGATAAGAAGTTTGTTTGAGTACGCGATACCATAGACTTTTGAGCAAGAGTTCCCTTTAGTTTAGTTTATTTTTATTTTAATCGTTTGACAATGAAGAATAATAAAAAAAGGTTATAAAGTAAAATTTTGTTGCAGGTTGACCGCAGCCAAAGCCAATTCAGTTACTGCGAGTGCATAAACAATAATAGGAACCGGGTTGCTTTAAAAATAACGTGAGATATTACAAGATTGGCTGCGACAGGAGTTACATTCGGGAAAAAACAGATTTCCAAGACCCAGGATCTTCAGAATAGTAACGGAGTAAAACCCTAACGTACGAGTGGAAACGGTTAGATTTCTCGGCCAGAGTGCATCTATTAAGGATCGAAAGCGAGAAAATTTTTCGGATTGATCAGCAATGTTACCGCCGAGTGGAAGTTTAATGGTGTACGACATTTGTTTCATACAGTGACTATAATTATAAAAGAAGTCGCGTTCGGTTCGAGCATGACATTATTATCAAAATGTGAGCACATGACGAGCTGACTTTTGTTTGCTTCATGGCATCTTCGCGGAGAAGTCAAATTGCCGACAAATTGCACGCGCGAGTGCTGTTTCATTGATTGTTAATAAAGAAGTTTGGAATCAGCCCAATTTCCCGCACGTGATCTGGCTAATGATGATGATGACGATGATGATGATGATGAAAACAAAGTTTTAAAAAAGGCCACGTGACGATAATGCAAAAAAAAACTTTACCTTTACATGCCTTTGACAAATGTGGCATAGGCTGTCTTTGATTTAAGTCAAAGGTAGTACACTTTTGATGCTTATCAGAGTAAAGTAGTGCTGTCAAATATCGCTTTGACTTGATTTGTACAAAGGTATCTTTGATTCGTCTGTGACTTGCATCAAATGTGTGGTACTTTTGACGCGCGTCAAGGTGTATCAAAAGCAATGTCAAAAGTAACACCTTTGATCACATTTGATGCCTGTGTCGCCCAACTTTGTTACACATTTGATGGAGATCAAAGGTGACCAAAGCCAACTTTTCGTCCAGTAACGTTCGGCCAGTTGTTTACTCTATGATTGGCTGAAAATTGTAAGAACCTAACAGGAAAACTACCAATTTCTGAAACGTTAAGGTTAATGCTTATTTTCCTGCTTACCCCAGATTTCGCGTTTCTCTGACTTAACTGTCCCCAGTTTGTCAATTGTCACATAGCAAGTGTAATTTCCACTGTCAGCAAAACGGGTGCTATTGATATTCAATTTCCTATTGTCAACCGTGATGCGGCCATTGGCTGGGCTGACTGTAACACCGTTCTTGATCCATCTTACCGTTCCTGTGCTTGAACTGGGGCAGCGACAGCGCAAAGATAAGTCCGTACCCAAGGCAAATTTTGTAGTGTGACCGGGTCGGGTTGCAATTGTAGCCTCGCTGCACATGCCTGAAAGTGAACAGAACGCTGGTATTATACTCATTTCATGCAGGAAATGAAGTTTAGTGGCCAAAGCCACTAAATTACAGTGTGTTGCTTAGTTCCTGGTGGGCAACAATAAACAGTGCCAATATTTAGGAGGATAAATCGGTCTTTACACCCTGAGGATGCATGACGCCTTATTGAAATTATTCTCGATAGGGGAGAATCTTAAAGGAGCTATGTCATGGTGATTTTGAGGTCAGTTTGGGTCAAGACTGTCCCAAATAAAAACTAAGTACCTTTGTCGTATACAAAATGCGTATAGAACACTAAAATGAAGAGAGAATGGACCGAAAGCAGAGTTTTTAGCGAGTTTTCCAATACAGAAGCGATAAACTTGAAAAATTAACCCAATTTTTTCAAGATGCAATCCATTTCCATCCTGGCCATCTGCAGCGCAAGACACTTATTTTTACTCTTGGAGCACTAGTAGAATTGTTTTAAACAAAACTGGATCATTATTTTTGGGTTTTCACTGATATAAAGATGTATTTTGGCTTTTTAAAGTGACACTAAAAATGGTGACAGAGCCCCTTTGACTACAAGGCTGTTGCTAAGGAAAACTTCAATTCCGCCTTATTCTGGTTTCATGACTTCAGCTGGCATCAGAATTGGTTAGTAATGTTTCTTTCACTGAATTTACTTTTAAACTGCACTGATGTGGTACTATTTATTTTGCTGTACAAGATGATTCTAACGTTTGAGTCTGTAGATGAAATTCTATATTGTGACCATTCAAATGAAAGCTATTGAGCAGTACTTTCCTGTGGTACTGTTTATTATGCTGTACAAGGTGGTTCTAACTTTTGAGTCTGTGGATGAAATCCTAAAGTGTGACCATTCAAAGCAGTACTTCTATAATGTGGTGCTGTTTGTTTCTCGAAATATTGCAAAATGAATATTTTTGGGGGATTTCTTTCTCCCTTTCGAGTGTCTTTCGATGTTGGAACATAAGACGTTGTAACATTTTTTTAATATTCAACACAATGGGCTTAATTTCCTCGCCTCTCTCATTTCTTTCTTATTTTTTATTTCAGTGCTTTTAGTTTTGGAGGCGATTGTTCGTCGCGATCTCATAATAGTAGTTGGAACTGGCGTCCGTCGTTTTGACTGGCTGACGCCAATTTCAAGAGTTTTAAATTGGTCGGCGTCAAAACATCTTAATTTAGCATGGTCATAGGCGACCTTGGGTCATAAAAAGCCACCTGACTTATTTTCATCTGCCACAGAATCCTGTAATCTGCATATTTGGTCAAAATTTCCAATTTAGTTGAGAGTATTCTTGTCAATATCCTCAGGCTTATCTTCAGCTTTAAGGGCCTTTGACTTCAATTACAGTTCAATCATTCGTTTGTACTTTCTTGAAACAAAATGTGAAAATGTCTTCGGTAATAAAATTTCTCGTTCATAAAAAGGGAAAGAGGAATTGCCACATTGGAGATCACAGGGCAGGTTTTTCATGAAAATTAACCAATGAAAGCTTGTTTGCGGTCTGCTGAATAGAAACAAAGTTATGCCGACTTTAATTTTTCGCATTATCGTCCTCTCGCAAACGAATGCGAAGTGTGCGTAAGAGATTGGGTACGAATAGCGCATTAGTGGCGTCATGGAATTTTCGCCAAATTTGAGGGGAGATCACAGGTGAATTTGAACGAAATAATAAGAGTTTAAAGAAGGGATAGAAGAAAGAATATATTTTTAAAACACCAGCATTAATTGTTGTCCATCTACTGATAATAATTAATTCCATCTTATAATTTTAAAACTTCGTTAAATCTTCAACTGAATATTTCTTATTGTTATAAATTTTAAAAGTTCCCCCCTCCTTTTCTTTTTCTCTCCCACACTCAAACAGTCGCTAAAAGTTCGCAAAACATTACATAACATTCATCTACAAACCTTTAATGGCGTTTTTGGATTGCTTGAAACATTAACGAGATAATTCCATAAAACCGATCTCAAGCTAAGTAGCGAAAAATCACATCTACCTGTAATCTCTTACGTAAGCGAAAAAAGAACGCCTGTCTTTCTTCCATTTTCGTGTTGTTCTGTTTTGATGTTACATGAGATATTAAAGGTTTCTTTTGGAATTTTTGGTTAGCAATCGCAAACGTCCCGCCTGAGTGTCTAAAGGCGATGTTACACGGGAAGATTCGCAACGACGATTTTAAGTGCAGCAATGTTGCGCTAAGAGTTGATGCCGTGTAACATGGGTGCGCGGACGATTTTCTTCGCAATTTTTGCGTTGCGAGTTTTTGAATCAGCTTCAAACACTTGCAACATGTTGCCGCAACAAAATATTGAGTTAAAAATCGTCCGCGTGCTGTTACACGGTGTCAACACTTCACGCAACAATGTTGCGTTAAAACTCGTCTCGTGTAACATCACTTTAAAGCCTTCACAATTAGTTTTTCCAGGACAACTATGACAACATATCTGCAGTTTTCTAGCGAACAATATCCCGGACAGACTGAAAGCATTGCACCAAAATTTAACTTAGAATTATGTTAAAAATCTTTGAATTCTCGCAATGTTAGAAGCTGTACCGTCGTCGTTTGTAACTAATTGTTAGCACGAGAACAAGACCCGAAGGAGGTCAGTCGCCAAAGCTATCAGACTTTAAATGAAATAAGCCTCCAAGATTTAATGTAGCATTTAAAATAAATCCTAAAAGAAGTTTGTCTTGGAAAAAGAAGAGTCTGAAAAAACCACCACCTCCCAATTCCTCGATTGTTTTTGTGTTTTTGTCTGAATGCCTCATCAGATAAAAATAAGTCGGTCTTTAGAACCACACACAATGTGTATATAAGGTTATATACAATCCCCTTTGAGCAATAGATGTTCTAATCTCAGATCGGATTATATTCTCGGAATAAACTGACTTAGTTCGAGATTCCACGGAAAAACACAAAAAACAGGAAATTCCTAACATGTAAAACGATTTGAACTAATCAGACCACTTATAACGCCAAACATCTTTGGCAATTCAGCTGTCTTTATTCAAAGGAC
This sequence comes from Dendrophyllia cribrosa, assembly GCA_024195265.1. Lineage (NCBI taxonomy): Eukaryota > Metazoa > Cnidaria > Anthozoa > Scleractinia > Dendrophylliidae > Dendrophyllia > Dendrophyllia cribrosa. Next base: position 15,471,961 of record JAJLRJ010000006.1, on the reverse strand, counting down.
TGATTTGTCCTTTTTGCCTGTGACTTCAAACCTAGCAGTTTTATAGAATATTAAAACTAGACTTTCTGCCACACAAGAACCTAATAGTCCTAAATAAGTCTATGATACACGATTCAACATTTGTTTATCAAAATTGATCACTGGCTGTTCAACAAATGTAGAAAAGTGTATCATGTCTTGTTGAATGTTGCAAAAGGCCATTCAACATGTTGAACGAAAATAAAACAGGCAGTCTAATTCGTTCGCCGTCAGCCAATCGTTTCAAAATGTTGAATGTGTTTTCTACTCACTCAACAAGTTGTAACATCGTTCAATATTTGTTGAGCAACATGATGAACGATATTAAAACCGTGTGTGATTCGCTTTTAAGACATTCTGGCCTATTAAAACACATGTAAACAAGCAGTCGTCGACATACATTTATCATTTCAGATCATTTCCTTGCGTCGAAGAAAACCTTATAGGATATTATGTGGATTAAAATTAATCGTATTGCTGGCAGCCAAATTAAGGCTCTATTTTTAGATTGCTAATTTATTGTTATGACAACATGCTGAGAGGAAATGTTTCTCGAAAAATTATGAAGAGTAAAGCAATGCAATTTGGTTAGAGAAAGCCAGCGCTAGCGACTTACCTAATTTAAAAGTAAACACAATTGATGACCTACCGTGGCTTCCGAGGAGGGTATTGATGATTCTTTTTTTTTTTTTTTCAAAAAATCTTAACTTGTTCGGTCTTGGCTGCAAGATGCATGTAGCTTTCATTTGAATGCCGGACACACTTTCGGATTTCACTGCCATGGATAGACTAAAAACAGTACCGTAGGAAGTTCTGCTCAATAGCTATCGTTTGAATGGTACGTCAGACTTTAATTAGGATTTCAAACAAAAAATCAAAAGTCAGAGCCACCTTTTTCAGCATAATAAACACGGTACCACAGGAAAGCACTGCTCAAATTAAAGCTTCCGTTTGAATGGTCACACTTTAGGACTTCATCGCAGACTCGAAAGTTAGAACCACCTTGTACAGCATAATAAACAGTACCACAGGAAAGTACTGCTCAAAAGCTTGCGTTTAAATGGTCACACTTTGGGATTTCATCCACAGACTCAAAAGTTAGAACCACCTTGTACAGCATAATAAATAGTACCACAGTAAAGAACTGCTCAGTAGCTTTCATTTGAATGGTGACATGGATTTCATCGCAGACTCAAAAGTTAAAATCACCTTGTACTCTCTCTCCTCTGCAGAGGCCTCCTAGTCACGCTCCACGCTTGGCAAAAAACGCGCGAAGGCTGGGTAGATGCCCAGATGTCCGATCGTTCCCCGCGCTCCCATTTTCTATTTTACTGTTCTTTACTGATAGGAGTCTCTGCGGAGGAGGGAGCCTTGTACTGCATAATGAAGAGCACCGTTGAAAAGTACTGCTCAATAGCTTTCATTTGAATAGTGACACTTTAGGATTTCATCGCAGACTCAAAAGTTAGAATCACCTTGTACTGCACAATAAAGAGCACCTTTGAAAAGTACTGTTCAATAGCTTTCATTTGAATGGTCACACTTTAGGATTTCATCGCAGACTCAAAAGTAAGAACCACCTTATACAGCATAATAAACTGCATCACAGAAAAAATAATGTTCTGTAGCTTTATTTAAATACCACATTATTACACACATTTCTCCTCAGATCAACCAACCATATCAAGCACATATAATAAAACACCCGGACAGACAAATTAATAATTAATATAAAATCGCTTTGACCCGATATTGTCTTTAGGCGCTAGGCAGTACTATACGAGAAATCCGTTTATTTGACCCTTGCCGTTTGGGTCATGCTAATATAAATTCCTGTAGTATTTTTATTGGAATTTTGTGGAACTATTTGCGGATTGCAGGTTAAATTCATTTGACCTTCGTGGTCAATCTTCTTATTGTTTTCTTTCTTTAAATTTTTTCTTTTTTATTGAAACTTTCATTTAAATGGATTCATTCATTTTCCATTGGAAACGACAGCCAACGACATCGCAAAAACTCTTAAGCCACAAAATCGTCTAAAATGGACACAATTTGCGCCCAAATTGCATAAAAGACACAACGAAAACCCAATGTTGAGGTAAGTGAAGTTTATTTCTACATTAATAACTTTATTTTAGCATATATAAGGCTAAAGTGAATTTCCCATATAAAGTCTATAAATCGTTCGTTACGTAATATCAAAGAACCATCACATACTGAGCTTGGGCTGCCTGTGGCTTAATCAGCTCGGAAAATTAAAATTTGGTCATCTGATCAGTGCGAGTTTTGTCAGGTTAGAAAGTGCGAGAACGTTTGTGTGCGGCAAAGAATATTAAACGCTGCCAAGGCTGATATAGAATCTATTGTGCGGACGCTTTTGCCGCCACTCGGCTGAAAGAGGATTGAGTGAAGGAATAAGGGGCTTTAGTAAGGAAATGAAAACAGCATTAAAAACAAAAGCGACAAAAGCGGCGACTGTACTTTAACAGCTAAATGATGGATACGAATCAGTTATTAAAATGTTATTTTATTGTCCTTATAGTGTGTTTATATAGTCTTGACCGGAAACTGGCTCTTTTAATTAATGGGTTTACAAGGTTCTTAGGCACACGGCGCTTCGGCGCGAATTTGCTAAAAGTCACGAAATCGGATGACATGAACACCTTCGCTATTTTGACTATTTTGTATTTTTGTTTGTAAATATCACGAAATCGCTTGTCATGAAGCCTTTGTTTTGTTTCTTTACTGCTACCTGTTGCCAATCTTTTTCCAAGTTTTCCTTCCTGCTGCAGCACTGACGCACCTCGTCCCATGTTTTCCATCCTTCTCTGGATCTCTCTTTCTCTCTCTCTACCGTCCGTCGCCATGTTGTTTTTGGCTTCCCTATCTTCCTTTTGCCTTCTGGAGCCCACGTTAGAGCCATGACGTAGTTGTCGTTTGGTTCCTGTCTCAGTAAGGATGTGCCTGATAACTTACCATCTACACCTCTTTGCTTCATCACTGAGCCTCTCTTTGCCCGCCTTTTCTAGTAGTTCTTTAGTGCTAACCTCATTTTGCCATTTGACGTTCAATATTCTTCTTAGACAGCGATTTTGGAATACGTCGATTTTATTGTCGTTCATCTTTTTATCCATAAAGTAAGGTTGATTTAACGAGTGATTCATATAATCTGATCTTGGTCTTTCAACATGTACTGCTTGTGCGCCTTAATCTAGTTATATTTCATGGTCCTGTGAGCGTTTGTATTAGACCCTATTTTAGTGAACGATCACATGACAAGCTATAAGAGGACATAAGATCGCTGCTAAAATTAGGCCGAATCACACTGAGTTTACAAAGACCTAGACTCACTCAGTAAAACACAACGAAAGGTAAAACTGAATGCGAACAGTCGCATGAAAGGGTTAGGGTTAGGAAAGCGGTTAACAATTAATGTTCACACATTGACTCAACGGAATGTTTCCGAGTGGCATTTATGACTTTCCTCTTTTCTGGTAAAAAAAATGTTATCAATGGTCTGTTTTGGTCTTTTAGTCGGCTTCTTTCTTTGCTGCATTAATTTGGACAAATATTATTTAAAATTATGTGCCGAAAAACTTTATATTCAAAATTTTAAAATTGAACCCAAAAGAATATTAAACAGATCTATCGACTACCATATTTTTTCGTGATCGTGTCAGTTGTCCCTTTAAATAGCACAAGTTTGCAAAAGGGCAATCAGGCTTATTTGCTGATTTGCATAGTTGCTCTCAAAAACGTTTGGTTGCAAACGGAAATGAAAAAACTCGATTCAAAGCAAAATATAAACGGTTTTAAAGAACTCTCGCTCTTTTGGACTGAGACTCACTCCCATGTGCTCTCGACGACTCTCGTCCACTCGCGAAGAGGTTGAATCCGCTTATATTTGCATTGGAGTCTATGATCTATGGGAATTCCGAAATTTCGCTCGCGTTTGGACTCAACTCTCAGACACTCTCTTTGACTCTCGTGCGCTGTCGGAGAGATGGACTCTTAATAGTCAAGTATCGTGTCCGTTTGGTCTAGTTAAAAAATTTACATTGGAATCATTGGAATCTATGGAAATTATGAAACTTTCGCTCTTGTTTCGCCCTAACTCCCAGGCACTCTTATTGACTCTTATGCAGTGATCTCAAAGAGTTTGGACTTTCTTCAAATCTCGCTCATGTTTGGCACGGGCTTTATAAGAGTTGCACAACATACTCAAACTTTTGCCAATAAATACTATAATAAATAAATAAGTAAATAAACAAATAAATAAACTTAGCACCTTCTCTCAGAATCGAAATCCCGGTTCCAAAAACACCAAGAGAGAGTGATCAAGAAAACTTTCATCAGTAGTTTTAGCTATAGGGATTTTTCCACGCCTAACCTTTTGAAGTTTTCCTATCCTTGCCATACGTTAATATCCAAAGACAGTTGTTAAAAGTTTCAGGAAGGCTAACACAGTAATTTTATATCAGGGTCCAGTGCACACTTTTGCAAATCTTTCATTGATGTAAATTCATCTTCTCTTTTTTTCTGCAAAGCATTGGATTGGATGAATTTTGTTGAATTTGATTGATTGATGTTTAGCCGAAAAAAGGACTTTCTATCAGACCTTTTGATATATTTTAAAAACGAATCCTTCTAAGAAAATAAAGAAGAGTTTGATGGATTGATCAGAATTATTTAATGTTTTCGAATATTACTTTCTAAAGGGAAAAATAAATATACAAATTATTGTTAAGAAAACAAAATAGAACATTGTATGCCAACAAATTGGATTCAAAGTTCTAATCAAGTTAAATGATTAATTGATGTTTGGAAAAAAAATATTACAGACTAAGACAAATAAACGGCTTAGTTCTAAAACACTCCAAGCAAACGTGCCAACAAAAATAAGAAAATGATATAAATTAACCCCCTTCCTATGAAGGTCAAACTTTGGGTGAGGTAGCAATTTCCTCATTCAAATATGTCGAATACAATCGAATACAAGTGATTCAAAGGAACGCTTCTTTATAACATTATCTTCGCGTTGTTCCGCTTATTATGCTGTACAAGGTGGTTCTTAAAATGAAAGCTATTGAGCAGTACTTTCCCGAGGTACTGTCACTATGCTGTGTAAGGTGTGGTTCTAACTTTTAATTTGTCTAATTTGAGTCTGTGGAAGCAATCCTACTGTGTAGCTATTCAAATGAAAGCTAGTTATGCTGTGGTACTGTTTATTACGATATTCAAGGTGGTCCGTGAATGAAATTGTTAAATGTGACTATTCAAATGAAAGCTACTGAGCAGTACGTTCTTTCCTGTGGTGCTGTTTATTATGCTGTATAAAGTGGCTCAAACTTTGAGACTGTTGATGAGATCCTAAAGTATGACCATTCAAATGAAGGCTACTGAGCAGTTCATTTCCATATTTCGCAAAAACACAAACAAACAAATTCAGTATGAGCATTTTTAAATGTTAGAATTTCTTATTAAACTTGACAAAGAGAAGGATAACTTGGAAATTCACTCAAGGACACATGTGGTGGAACTAAAGTTTAACTTAAGTTATTCTCAAGTTACGTGACGTCATACCTAACTGTAGTTAGTGCTTTCGGTCGACTTTGCGGTCACACCCCGCAGTTTACTACAGTTAGTTCTAATTAGCCTATGGATGACGTCTGGGACTGAATGCAAAATTATAGGACCCCGAGACCGGCTCCAGCCAAAGCCCCACGGAAACAGGAGAACACATAACCAAAGCCCAACAGGACCGCAAATTGCAAGATTGCAGAAATACAGAACCACGGTACAATG